>AUXH01000096.1:0-41877 GCA_000482145.1 Strigomonas culicis
ATATATATATATATATATATATATATATATATATATATATTCTTCAATTTAAATCTTTTTTTATATATGAGAACTCTTTTTGGTATACTTTTTGTTATATTGTTATAGTGCTACCTTTTTTTTTTCCAATGAATTATAATAATGAATAGAGTATTACGTTTGCAGTTATTATTAAAAATAGCAATAGCAATCTAATATATTTCCAATCAGAGAAAATAAAGGTTTATTTTTTCAGACTCGCATATACCACTTGCTGCTGCTGTTGCAGTGTATACGCGTTGTCTTTTTTTTTTTTGGTAGCTTTTTTTTTCGTTTGTTGTGTGTATGTGCAGTTTTTTTTGCTTGTTTGTTCGTGTTTGTATTTTTCTGTTCGTTAAAGTAAAAAAAAAATACATATATATAGTGTTGGTGTCCGGTTTTCACTATCATTCATTCGTAATTATCTTATATGAAACCAAACAGAAGTGTGTACTACACTCTTCATTTCAGCATCTGTTCTCTGTTTTTTTTTTTCATTTTTTCCCTTTTCATATATAGGTCTCGGCAAACCTAATTCCATTTCCATTCAAATCAAAAAAAAAAAGGAAAAAAAAACACGCAATCCTCTATTGCTAACGTAAACATACATACGCATATATAAAGATCTATCTATCTATCTATCTATATATATATATACACGTGTTTTTTTTTTGGTCTAGTTTTTGTATATATTCTGTTTTCATTCGATGTAGGATTTGTTTTGTATTGTTTTCATGGTTTCTACCTATTTTGTTTTTTCTTTATCGATAAATTGTATTGCCTTCATGCGTTTTTTTCGTTCCTGTTTTTTTTGTGACAATATTCGCATATCATTGCAGTGCTATTTCGCTTCAGGAGTTCTATGCTCTCTTCTCCATCTTTTTTTTTCTTGACTATTCGTTCATTTTAAAGCTTCCTTTTTTTCCCCGCTAATAGATGTACTGCTTTCGTCTAGAAATCATCGAAGTACAGCCGGCAGAACTGTTTGCACGGTGGAAGCAGGAGGGCATCGCCTTTTCCATCGAAGCCAAGCTGGAGCGGAGCAAGGCTGGGTGCCGCTTCGTCGACTTTCCGTCTAGCTTCGAGATCCGCTCCACCCTGAGCGCGGACAGCCTGTACATGGGGCTGCGGCGCCGCACGGCGAAGGAGGGCGAGAGCTCCCTCGGCGACGAGCTCTACGCGGAGCAGCGGGAGGACTTCGCCCTCTCGGGCGAGCTCAACCCGTTCGGCGCCGTGTGGGTCGTCATGCCCGAGATCGGCAACGAGGACAACGTCATGCGAGCGAACCTGATGTGGGAGGTGGTGACCCTCACGAACGCCAGCAACAACAACGCCGTGCTGCCGGTGGCGGGTGAGGGCCCAGCGACGCCTGACACCTTCCCCTTCGCGATGCAGAGGAGCTGCGACGCCGGCGTGCACACGTCCATCACCGTAGCCGCGCCCATGCCCAGCGCGGCGGACGCGGCGGGCCCTTCGATGTCGGTCGAGAAGTCCCTCGCAGAGCTCAAGGGCACGCTGACGAAGGCCACGATCCCGCCGCAGTACGGCGGCTACAATGGGGCGCCGCGGGCGAGCCTCCGGCCGATTCCCGCCGCGCCCTCCAACCCCTTGATGATCAACGTGGCGGATACACTGCGGCACCCCTCGGCCCCGGTCGAGGTCTCCACCCACTTCAGGCCACCCAGCGACGAGTCGCCGTACGTCCCAGCCACGCGGACGGTGACGTCGGGAGAATCGAGGCAGAGCTCCACCGGGGTCTCGGTGGCGCTCGACCTGGCCACGACGGACAGCGGCCACCTCGAGGGATGCGAGAGCCACGGGTCGGACTTTGTCTGCCGCGTCTCGTCGACCGAGACCCAGCTCCTGAGCGGTGGGAGCCAAGAGGTCACCGCCGCCCCGGGGCCCACCCCCTCCGCCGCTGGCACCGGAGACGCCGCGGGGACCCCTTTCTTAGATTACTACGCGGCCAGCACACAGGTGGAGCTGCCGCCGGGGCGCGGCTTCGCGAGCCTCTACACGGTGCTGGCGCCCGCCGTCGTCGTGGCGCGGCCCGATGGAGCGGAGGACGCGGCGGCGCCGCAGCGGCGCGAGCGGCTGCTGCAGAGCCGCATCGGCGACGTCGGCCTGTCGCAGCGGCACGCCGCCTGTGTGCCGCTCTCCAGCGTGTGGAAGTACAGCAACTGCGCGAGCTCGGCTCTGGAGAGCCTGCGGGCGGAGCGGGCGGGCGGGGTGAAGTTCTCGCAGGCGACCGTGGAGCAGGCGCGGATAGCGCGCGAGGCCCAGATATCGCCCGCGGAGCGCGCGCGTGCGGGCGCAGCGGCCCCCCACGCACACACGGGTGGCCGCGAGGGTTACCTCGCCGCGGTGCAGACACTACGCGAGCAGGCAATGCAGCGGGCGATGCGGAAGGACGTGACGTACACGTAGGCCTACGGGGGGACTGGGGCGACTCGCACACACTGGTGCCCGTAAAATGTTCACTTCCCTTTTGCGATAGATTAGATACTTTAGATGTAGACCTCTACGATTATACTGTTTGCCGCTTGTCGCCACGCTGTTGTGTTGCACATTTTTGCGCATATTCCAAAGCACTTGTTTAGATGTATTGAATCCACCTCTTCTTTCTTCGCTTCCCTGATCGGCGTCCATATTTCCCCTCTTCTTATCCTTCCCCCCCCTCTCTCTCTTATAAAGGAACGGTATTTGAATTAGAAGTAAACTGGTGGTGCTTGCCGCCCCGTCTCCGGCTGTCCACCATGCGGCGCTACTGCCTGCGGCGAGTATCATCCCATCTTTCCGATGCGCATTGGAGATGGCAAAGCGGCCTGTTCACGATGACGGCCAGCTCCCTCTGTTACAAGAAGGGAAGCGACAAAACGGCGGGGCAACAAGGGGAGGGGATGGATGGCTTTGTGCGGGAGACGCTGCGCGTCGACCCCGCGCACATACGCCGTCTGCTGGACGTGGTGGAGGGGCGCAGCACGGACCTCCCCGCCCCACCGAAGATCCCAGAGGCCACTGCGCGCGGGAAACGAAAAGCGCCGAGCCACCGCGGCGGCGCCGCACCGTCCACAGCGACCGACACCAAAAAGAGAGGCGCGAAGCCAACGCTGAGCGCGGCGCGTGCTGTCCCGATGCGCGAGGCGGCCGCCCTACTGCTGCCGCACGTCCGCTCCCACCTACAGGCAAGCGCGCCGCTGCTGTGGGCAGAGCTGCAAGCGCTCGCCCAGCATATGCCTCCCGCGTCGCACCCGACGCGAGCCGGCAGGGACGGTCCGCACACGGCCGGCGCCGAGCGCTACTTGCAAAAGGCTATCGCACTCGTCCAGGCCCCGCTGGACCTCCGGCGGAGAGAGGCCTGGTCGGACGGCAGCACCAGCGCGCACCAGCAGCCTCTGTACGTGGACGTGCTGGTGCTGACCTTCATCGATCTGTGTGCCCGTGGGCCACACGCAACGACCGCTGCCGCGACTGAATCCCTCTATTCAGCGTTGAGGATCGCCCTGCCACGGGTGCTGGCCAGCAGCGCTGCGGTCATAGAAGCCCGCAAGGCGGACGGTGGGCGCTACGCCGCGCCTGTGCCGTCGTGGTGCAGCGAGGCGCTGAGCGCACTGCTCAGCGTCCTCTTCGCCCTCAGGGACCGCACCCGCGCGGGCGGCGACACGGCGCCGCTGGCGCTGCTGCAGGCACCCGCGGCGGCCGTCGTTTCGACCCTGAGCGCCATCCTGGAGGCGGACCGTGCCCACCTCGCGCTACCGGAAAACCCCGTCTTCCACAGTCAGACGGTGCAGCGACACGTGGACCGGTTCTTGCAGGCGCATCGCGGCACCTTTCAAAGTCTCCCGACGCACGACGTGAGCGGTTCCCTGTACAGCGTCATGGCGTCGGAGGGGTGCGTGTCCCACATGATGTGGCTGCTGCACGCCGCGCAGCACGTGCTGGCCGCCTTTGAGACGCCCACCGGCGCGGCAGCGGGGGAGGCCCCCTCTGCGCCACCGCTTCCAGAGGACCCCAGCGGCGCGCTGTCTCGGCTGCTGAAGCAGCACGTGGTCGCGCTGGAGGCGCTGTGGCACGCCGCGACGCCGTTTGCGCAGCAGCGCCACGCCGCGGATCGGCTGCTGCACCACCGCACCTGCCACGCCGTGCTGAACATCAAGCTCGCTCACTACGCCGAGGAGCGGTCCGCGATGTGTGCCGTGATGCAACGGCGAGAGGCGACGGGCACGGAAGGGATGTGGCCTGTGGTGCGACAGGTGCGTCTGACCTCCACCACGCCCTTGTGGTGCTACGCCCCGGCCAAGGCGTCGGGTGTGATCCAGCGGCTGCGCCAAATGGCCAGTGTGTTTCACCGCACGGTCTCACAGACGGACGGCTTCCACGCGGCCCTGCACCGAAGTCCCGCCGGCTGCCCTCCCGCAGAGGTGCTGCGCTACTGGGTGCCGCTGCACTGCATCTGGATACGGACGGCCCTCGCGGTGGAGCTCGATCTCTCCTTTTCCGTCGCGCACGCCCTCGGGGAGCAGTTGTGCGCCCCCAGCCGCTTGGATGTGGCCACGGAGAGGGACACGGAAGAGCCGACAAGCAGCGGGGCCGGCGGCAGCGGGCTTGCGGTGGGCGCGGCGCGCGCGCAGTGGCAGCAGATCGCCGCCGACACTGTGGCACTGCGCGTTCTGTTGGCGGAGCTGACAAGTGAGGCGTTCAGCGTGTACGTGGGCCGCGAACTCGTGGCGGATGGCGCGGTCGTCGCGGCGGAGGGTCGCCCGCGCCCGACGACACTGTTTCTGCAGATGGTGCGGACGCTGTGGTTCCCGCTCGCACGGCGCCACTACCTGGCGGCGGCGCACCGCCAGCGGCTGCCGTGCTACCGCGAGGCGGACACGAGGCGGCTCATGGAGGCGTTCCTGAGCGTCTTTCTGCTGCAGCGTTCCATCTCCCCTCCCTTTGAGGTGTTCCTCGCGGAGAGGGAGGGGGCCGAGGGGAGCCCATCGTCCGAGACAGGGGCGGCGCTCAAGCGGTACGTGCCGGTGTGTGGCACGACGCTCTCGCAGGCGATGGAGGTGTCCTTCTTCCTCGGGTACTTCGTCACCTATCTCCACCGCACCACGACGTCGGATGTGCTCTTCTCGCACGCGGCGGTGGAGAGCTACCTGAAGGAGATGTTCTACTTCCTGGACGTGAACACGGCGAAGCAGCTGTGGCACCTGCGGCGCGAGAAGAAGCTCTTCTTCTTCACGGGGGAGCAGCGGCACCACCAGCTGACGGAGGACGAGGCGCTGCAGAGGCGGCTCGCCATGTCGACCCTCGTCACCGTCCACGCCCACGTGACGTACGCCTCCGTGCTGTGGATGCCCTTGTACCAGCTGCAGGAGCTCTTCTTTCTGCTGCTGCAGTTCCCGCAGCTCTTTTTTGGACCTTCGCGCACGCTCCTGGACACCACGAGCGCAGGCGCTGCGGCCGCGGCGGATGGGGAGGGCGACGAGGCCGATGCCTTCGCGTGGTCCATGGCATCAGACCCGGCTGCCGCCGCGGCGCCGGCGGGGAGCAGCCAAAAGGTGCAGGGTGCGCCGGTGCGCGCCCGTCGACGCGTGCACGGCTACCTGGTGCTGCGGCTGTACGTCATCTCGAACGTGCTGCGGACCCTGGGCGAGCTGGCGTTGAGCCGGGAGCTCGCTGCCCTCGCGCACACGCCGCAGGACCGCGCCGCGGCTGGTTCACTGTCGGCGAGCATCGAGCGCCTGCTTGCCTACGAGCCGCCCGCCGCCCGCCAGCGGCGGCACAGCCAGTCGCGGCCGTGGGCGGCGGCGCAGGCGCGGATCCTTCACACGGAGTGCAGTCGCCTGCCCGCGGAGGTGGAGGGCATCCCGAGTGTTTCCGGTGGCTATGTGCGGGTGCTGCAGCGTGTCGAGACCACCGCGCGCAGTGCGCTCGACCACGGGCTTCTCTTCGATGTCAGCCGATGGTACGGGGAGGAGTCCAGGCAGCAGCGGCGCCGCGTGTCGGCGGACGGGGTGACGAGCGAGGCGGACGGTGGTCCTGCGGCAGCCGCTGGGGCGCTGTCAGCAGCAGACGAGAGCGTGCCGCAGACGCTGGAGGGGGAGCACCGGCCAGTGCAGCCACTGCCGTCCGTCGTGACGCTGCAGGTCAGCCGCGTGGACGGGGCGATGCAGCTGGGCTTTGTGATGGACAGTGCGACCTGCTGCATTCGCAGCGTGCAGGCGGCGCTCGAGCTGGCATCGGCGGGGCCGACCGAGCCCAGCGACGCCGTGCCGCTCACTGCGGTCCGCTCGCCCTTCGCCGCGGCGGCTGGCGCTGCAGGCGTAGCGGACCCGCAGCGGCTCGTGGGGTACACGGTGGCGGCGGTGAACGGCGTAGCGGTGCGCGACGGCGGCGACGTGGTACGCCTTCTGAAGCACTCCCTCTCCTTTCGACTGGAGTTGCGCGGACCGTGAGGAGAGTAGCCCACCCGAAGTCTGTGTGCGCTTTTTCCCATTTCGGGTGCTGCAGTACCGACGGATTCTTCTTTGTTCACATATTTTTATGCCACTGGCATGTATGCAATCCTTAAGCTTAAGGACTAACCACCACACCAGTAAAGGAATAATTGTTTTAGTTGAACCATAGAGCTGCAGTTCCGAATCTATTGCTCTGCGTATACATGAAACATTGCTGGATATCTTACCCTTTCCCCGTCCTCTTTCTCCTGTTCCTTCTTCCTGATAGTATAAAGAGAAACATATAGCTTTTCTTCATCACCTTTTTTTTTTAAACTTACATTTTTTCGCTGTTCTCTTTTTATTCGTCTAACATCCTGTGTTTTGCTGTTTTTTTATATTTTGTGTGATTCTTTTCTAACTTATATACTTTATTAGCATCATTTGTATTCTTACAAAGAATACTGCAGAGTCCAGAATCTGCTCTAAAAAGAAATAATAGAGCACGAAGCACTCTGGCTCCGTATTCCTGAGCTAATAAGTACCCGTCAAAAGTGTACTCGAGCGAAGAAGAAGAAGAGAAAGGAAAGCATACTGTGCGTTTCCTTTTTTTCTTCTTCCTTGAACACTTTTTTTTTTTTTGGCCTGCACCACCCGTCCTAGTCTATGCTGGAAGCGATGGATACACATCCGCAGCCGGTGAACCGTAGACAGACTAAGGGCGGCAGGCCCGGCCACTCCGACCCGCTGGCGGATCGTGCGTGGACTTCCTCCGATAAAACAGCCGTCACCGGCTACAGCAGTAGTTACTCTAGCAGCGGCAGCGGCACGGAGCCGAAGCCCTGTGTGAGTGCGCCGCACGTCATCCTACAAGGACAGCGGGGTGCCGCGCTGCCGGGCGAGGGGGCGGCACTCTCCACCCAGCGGCTGGAGCCCCAAGAGGCGCTGCTCGCCGCGGACGCCCAGTCTTTTAGTGCCGCCACCACCGCGTGTGCCAGCGGGCCCCCCGACAGCCGCTGTCGGACCGTGTCACCCGCGGCGACGGAGGTGCAGCGGACTGCGACGCAGGACTCCCCTGCCGAAGGCCCCCCTCGTGGCGGCACGCGCTGCGCCGTGACGGCCGGGTCGACGCCGGAGGACACGAACGGCACCTCGACGACCACCGGCTCCAAGGGCACGGCGACGCCGTCGCTGACGACCACAGCGGTGTCCCCGCCGGTGCCCATCGACTTTGAGGACGCGGCGCCGCTGGGGACGCCGGAGGACTCGACCGAGGACTCGACCTCCACGCCCGTGCATGACGCCACCCCGGCGGACCACGGCCCTCGCCACGGCCCGTACGCACAGCACTGCCCCTACATGTGCAGCCTCCCCGCGCTCGGCCCCGGCAGCACCGGCGCCGACTACGCCTGCGAGAGCGCGGCCGCCGGCGCCCACACGCACAACGGCAACAGTAGCAACGTGGACACGTCCACCAGCAACGTGTACCGCACGCCGACCAGCACGCACGACGGGAACTACCCGGTCAGCAACGGCAGCGCCAACACGCAAGGGACGGGCGGTGCCACCGCGAGCGGCAGCGCGGCGCGCGGCGGCTACGCGCCCGGCGCGGCGAACAACGGGTACTACACGGGCTCCTCGTACTACCGCGGCGCGCCCTACCGCTCGTCGCCGCCGTCCTACAGCAACCACATGAGCGGCGGCTACGGCAACGGCTACGGGTCTGCGAATGGGACGGCGGGCGGCGGCGGCGGCTATGGCTACAGCGGCTACACGCCGAAGCGCGCGGGGGCCCCGAGCGGCCCGCCGCCCGAGTACGGCAGCAGCGTGCACCACTGTCCGTCCGACGCGGACCGCACGTCGCCCAAGTACGGCCCCATGGCCTGCTCCAGCCCGCCGCCGCAGGGGGAGAGCCTCTCGAGCTCCTGCCACACGACGCCGCAGATGCAGCCACAGGACCCGTTCCAGTCCCACGAGTTCCGCTGCACCGGGAACAGCGTCAGTGGCGCGAGCCCGCTCTACTACAACAGCGGCTGCCACTTTGGCGAGGGTGCGAACGCGATGGCGCAGACAGGCAGCGGCGGCATGAGCACGAACGTGCCTGGCTTCAACACCGGTGACGGACACCGCTTCTCGAACACGACGCCCAATAGCACGCGGAACACCATCAGCCCCACCTTCCCCCCGACGAGCGCGGCCGGGCGCGGCGGCGGCGCGCCAATGGGCTTCACGGGCAGCCACCGCGGCTACCCGCTCCACCAGACCGGGACGCCGAACGGCAAGGGCGGGCCGCCGTCCCACTACCAGGAGGCGCTGGCGCCGCCGGCGGCGGCCAGCAGCAGCGGCGCGCGCGGGCCCTGCGAGGCGGGCGTGGCCGTGCCGGACGAGGTGTGCCTCGTGCAGGACTATATGCAGCTGCAGCTCATCTGCGAGGAGATGCTGTGGGAGGCGGAGCGCACGTACCACGAGATGGAGTACCTGGGCCTGCAGGCCAGCGGCGTCGACCCGTGCATGACGGTTGCCCTCGACCTGGAGGGGGAGGAGCTGGGCCGCCAGGGCACCGTGTGCATCATCACACTCGCCACGAAGGAGATCGTCTACCTGATCGACCTCGTCGAGCTCGGCGGGGAGGCGCTGTCGCCGAACAGCCTGCTGCGCGCGGTGCTGGAGTGCCCCTTCATCTGCAAGCTCATGTACGACTGCCGCGCGGACTGCGACGCGCTCTTCTTCATCTACAAGGTGCGCCTCCGCCACGTGTGCGACCTGCAGGTAGCCGCCTGCTACAGCCACGCGCACTCGGACTACCTGCCGAGCATGAAGGACGTGTTCAACCGCCTGGGGCTGCTGCGGCCGTCCGAGACGCACATCAAGGAGCAGGGGCGCGCCTTCTTCGACTACCGCCTCGGCGGTTCGAAGGAGCGGTGGACGGTGCGGCCGCTCGCCGCGCTGCTCATCCAGTACTGCGCCGTCGACGTAAAGTACTTCTTCCGCGCCCAGTTCCTTCTTGCCGCCTTCGCAGACGTCGCCGTGGCGGTGGGCGAGCAGCGGCTCGCGTCGGTGTGCGCGGGCAACTTCATCTCCTCCGAGAAGTGCAACGCGAGGAGGGAGTTCGAGTTTGTGTGAACGCCCCCACCCCCCTCCCCTCGACGGTTCCGGTTGGCAGGGCTTCACCAAGAGTAGAGATTGTCAGACCACATACGCGGCATGCCTCTGCATGCCTGCATTTTTTTTTCTTTTCTTTTCTCTTCTACTGCCCTTTTTTCCCCCTCTCCCCTTTTGGAATCGTATGTGAGAGGGGGAAAGAAAGAGAGAGAATACAGTACTAATCCACGTTCAATGGTGTTCGTATTGAATGTACAGAATCACAATGCAGAAAAAAAAAAAAACAGTAAAAACAAAAGATGTTTTTTAATGCTATAAGAACAAAAAAAAGATGAGGACTATAGTGTTTCTCACTATACACGAACTCACTAAGGTTCACGCTTCTTTTTTGTTCTGTTCTTTGTTTATTTATTTTTTATTTTTCATTTTTAATGAGTTATGTTAATTGTACACTTTTGTATCATATGAATTATACAGCTTTAAATGCTAGAAGTATAACGCATATCTTGGTTGTTTTTGTGTTCTTCTTCGTGTTTCTCTATGATAATCTCTTTTTTAAAAATGAGCTCTTTTTTTGTTTTTCTTACAGCAAACTTTTGCTTTGTATATATATATATATATGCTATTTTAATTATTTTTCAGTGCTGCGTTTCTTTATACACTTACATTTACATTTTTTTTTCATTTACTTTTTAGTTTACTCCTCAAAAGTTCCTCCACTTTCTTTTTTTACAAAAAAGGAAAACAAGGAAAAAAAAAAGCACTTACATCTGTAAATGTATTTATGTATTTCATAAGGGCTCATTTCAGAACACATCTGTAATCGTATAAGCAAACCATAGAATGCGAATGCTTGTGGTAAAACTAAATACACGAATGCTTTTTTTTTTGTTTGCTGAATGGACCGAGGTCTATTTTTTTCTTTTTTCTTGTTTAATTCGAGTAAACTGTAACAGCTAGCTTATTTCTTTTTTTTTCCCTTTTACGCTTTTTGTTTTTGTTGTCATTTCTTTCCTTTTCAAAAATACAGCTGAGAGCGTACAGCTCGCTTCTCTGTTGGTGTGTTTCGATGGCATGACTGTCGCATGTCCCGACTTTGTTTGTCCTTTCTCGTCTTGTGAAGCCCATGCCGTTTGAGTACTAACGTTTCTCCCCTTTCTCATCTTTTCTCTTTGTTGTCGTTGAAGATACACTGGGTACGCCGACCACTCCTTAATAAACACATAGATAGAGAGTGAGACCAATTAGGGTCCTTGCCTTGTGCTTCTCCCGGTACGCACGATGGACACTCTCCGCGACGAGGATATACACGAGGTTGCTGAGCGTCTGCTGCAGGCCTCTCCTCTGTATGGCGCCTCTGGTGCCCGCGAGGGGGAGGTGGAGGACGCCGACGAGCCGACGCTGGCGGATCTTGCGGCCGCGCTGGACCCGAAGGCGGCCGACGGCTCTGACGCGAGGAGGGACGGCGGCAAGGTCCCCCGCAGTCTGGCGGCGGGTCAGGTGGACCGCGTGGTGGTGCGCGCGCTGCCAGACGGGATGCACGTCGCGCGCGATGCCCGGGTGGCGCTGCAAAAGGCAGCCACCATCTCCCTGCTGTACCTCACGTGCCTCGCGGAGGAGGAGCGGGCGCAGAGCGGGAAGAGGCGGTCGACGCTCACGCCGGCGGACCTGCGCGCGGGGCTCGAGGCGGCCGGCATGGCCTCCCTTCTCGCGCAAATGCGGACCAACACGAAGCGTGATCGTAATTAGGGATGTGGATGTTTGTCCACCGCAGCTCTCCCCGACTGCTCGCCGTTGTGTCCTCCTTTCTTCGATTGCAGATCATAGAGGTGATTCTCACCAAGCATACACAACTATAAAAACGCACATGCATACCCATACACACACATATATATATATATATATATATTGACCGTCCGTTTGTTTTGCTCTTACCATTTTATTGTTATGTACGTTTGCTTCTAGCAGCGCACAAATGTCAAACACCTTTCCGACTACATATGTCTCTTTCATTCCACCTGTGCTTCCTATCCTCACGTTCTCTGTTTCTTTCCTTTTTTTCCTGTTAGTCAATAGGTTTTTGTCGTTGTTGTTGTTGTGGCTTTTCATCGTTGTTGTTTCGGTTTCCTTAATGCAAGCACTCGTCAGAGTGTTTTTCGATCCTGCTGCTGGCGATGCCCACGGCAAGCGGAGGCAGGCAGCGTTGGCCTTTTGCGCTCTGTGGCTGTTTGTGAACCTGTGCGCGGTGCAGTGCAACTACCTCCTGCTGAACATTCAGGCCCTCCTGCTGCTGAACACGACCGTGTCGCTCGGTGGCGTCGTCGTCGCGACGTCGCTCTCGAGCGCGCACCGGTCCCGCGCGGCGTACCCCTTCGTCTTTGGCTACTCGCGCGTGTCCCTCCTCTTCCGCACCGCGGCAGCCTGCTTCGTCGCGTTTGGGTGCGTCGCACTGCTGCTCGAGGCCGCGCACCGCGCGATGCACGTGCACCACACACGGCCACTGCTCGTCGCCGCGTGCAGCGGCCTACACGTGGGTCTGCTGCTCTGCTTTCGGCGAGAGGTGCTGCTGTGCGACCGCGTCGTCGGGCCCGGCGGCGCGCGCGACGGTATGTGCAGTGAGGAGGCGCACGTGGACCGCGTGTGCAGCCTCAAGGGCGGCAGGGATGAGCACGCCGCGGACGGGGGCCCGCGGCGCGTCGCGCGGGCGGGGCCGGCTGTCGCGAAGCTGCTGCTGCTCCCGCTCTGCATCGTGGCGGCCCTCGCCCTCCGCGTGATGGAGTCGTTTGCGCACAGTCGCGTGGACATCCTTGTAGCGCTCTTCCTGGCGGCGTACTACGGCTACGTGAGCTGCCGCCAGGCGGACTGGATGATCTGGCTGCTGCTCAACAACAACCAGCAGGACCCCGTCGTCAAGCAGTCCGTCGATGCCGCCGTCAAGAGCTCCGTGCTCTCCATCGACGGCGTGCTCTCCCTCATTAGCTGTGCCGTCTGGCACGTGGATGCGCAGGACACGATGTGCCTGCTGCGCCTGCAGGTGGCGACCGGGGCGGAGCCCGCGCGCATCGCAGCCCAGGCGAGGGAGGCACTTCTCCCGCTGTGCGCGCAGGTGCTCGTCGAGTGCTACGGGCTGGGGGAGGCCCCGCAGCCCTTCGTCGTGCGGCACGTCGAGGGGCACGGCCACGACCACGCTCACGCCCACACAGGGTGTGGCGGCTGCGCCTTCCACAGCGACCACGACCACAGCCATGCGCATGACCATACGCATGCACACCTTCCGAGTTGCGATGTCCAGGTGCGGCCGATGGGCGTGCCCATGGACGCGGCCCCGACCACGGCGACACGCTTCCCACCCGCTCCCGTGAAGAGCTCTTCCGTGGACCGTAGGCCGTCCGAAAGGGCGCCCATTGTGGTCCTGGGCATCTCCAAGAGTGCGCCCGCTGTCGCAGGGCCGGTGGAGAGCTACACACCCCAGTTTCAATCGTTCAACGTGTAATGGTCTGCACTGGTGCGACTGTTTTGTAGCCTTCCGTTTTTGTATATTATTGTGCTTCTCCACCATCTAGTGAAAGCAACCTAACACATTTGTCTGAAGCAAGAATACTCTGTTCGAGAAACTGTCACATACCTATCTGCTTTTTTTCTGTACCGCACCTTGTTCCTGACTTCTTCCTTATTTCTTGCTCTTCTGACAAATGTATGTTTCAGTCAAAACGTATCGAAAAGCTGCGGTATTTTTCTTTATTTAGATTCGATAGGCATCCTCTTTCACAGCGAGAAGACACATTAGAGCTACGTGTTCGATGGCGTCCCCCGCGCCAACGACGGAACCTGTGTCCGACAGCGAGCGACCGGACTTGTATTTAGACATTCTGTGCACCCAGACCCACAAGACGGGGCTCATCCTGCGCCTGCCGCCGGATGCGATGCCGCTCATGGCGTCCGTGCGGCTCCCCCCGCAGTGCCCGGGACTGCTCGCCTCCTACTACAGTCCGGAGAAACACGCGTGGGTCGTCACGCGTGCCGCGCAGACCCACGCACCGACGATCGACGGCAGGCGAGACGCGTGCGTCATGGTGCTCGAGCTCGCGGTGCTGTACGACCGCCAGCAGTGCTACGAGCTGCAGTGCTGCATGGCGCACGCGGCCGAGCTGGACAGCGTGCCTGTGAGCGCCTACTTTGACTGGGAGGAGCGGTCGCTGCTGTACAAGGAGTGCTTTACCTCCCCCACCGACGACGAGCCCTCCGAGACACTCCTGGACTATCTGACGCTGCGCACGGAGCTGCCAGCCGTAGGCGAGGCGGTGTGTCTGGCGGCCCCGCTGCCGGAGGCGGAGGGCTTTGTACTGGTCGGCGGCGGCTTCTGTTCGCACTACCCTGTGCTGCAGTTCGGCCCCGGGCGGCCCCGCGCCGTCACGGCGTGGTACGAGGAGTGGCTCCGCGCGGGCGGCGCCGGGCCGCAGCGCACGGCGGGCCCCCCGCCGCATGGGGAGGAGCACACGGCGTGGACGGTGACGGCGGCGCCTAACATGGGCTTGGCGTGCTTTGCCATGGGGCTACGCCGCCGGCCGGTCGGTGAGACGCGCAACGCCGCTGCGTCTGTCGTCGCGAAGGAGAGCGCCGTGGGAGCTGCCACGGCGCTTTCCCGTGGGCACGCCACGCGCGACGGCTCTAGCGCCGTGCGCAGTGCGGAGCGGCAGCTGATGAGCCCTTCGCTACACGAGACGTCCGCGACGGCGGAGGAGGGGGGCCTGGTGCGCTCGCAGTACTCTAGTCCTTCCGTTTCAGCGCGCCGCGCACAGCGGTCCGTGCGCTGCGCGTCGCCCCTGATGTCTCCGTACGATAAGCCGCAGTTGTCCGGGAGTGCGGCCTCTGCGGGGCGCGATCGCAGCGAGACGGCACACGGCGCGGCCGAGCAGGAATATGTGCTGTCGCGCCTGATGCTGAAGCAGGGCATCCGTGTGCAGCACGGCGTATCGGATGACCTGTGGTCGCTGCAGCTTCCTCTGTGCGAAGGCATCTCCTGTCCCCTGTACACGCGCCGGGAGCACATTAAGCGCACGAAGGAAGTGTACTACAAGCGGTAGGAACCTTCTGTAGGTGACGTAATGGCTCAACCGTATACGGGGGTCTTTCCATTTCTTTGTTAAAACCGGTTTTTACTCTTTGTATCTTTCATTTGATGTCTGCATGAGCGCTCTTCGCTTTTTATGATCACTGCTGCCGTACTCTCTTATTCCTTTGCGATGAAAGGGAAGGCAAAACTGAAAAGAAAGCAAAATGTTTTTTTATTCATTAAAAAAAAAACAGATGAAACAATCAGCGATTTTGGATCATTGAAAGTGTATGTTTGTTTCTGCTATATATTATTCTCTCTCTCTCTCTCTCTCTCTCTCTCTCTCTCCTCATCATTGTGAAGAAGCTTGTTTGCCCCCCTGTTTGTTTGCTTTTGTGCTTCCGGTAGCATTTTTTGCCGTGGTAAACCTTTTCTCTTCACATACTCATCACCATGCTCCGTCGTTCCTGTGCGCGTTGGATGCAGTATGGGTCCACGCCCAAGGACATTCGCTACGGCATGGAGGCGCGGCAGGCCCTCCTCACGGGCGTCGAGAACTTGGTGAAGGCGGTGGGCGTCACCCTCGGCCCGAAGGGCCGCAACGTCATCCTCGAGATGCCCTACGCGAGCCCCAAGATCACGAAGGACGGCGTCACCGTCGCGAAGCACATTGAGTTCGAGGATAGCTTTGAGAACCTGGGCGCGAACCTCGTGCGCCAGGTGGCGGGTCTCACTAACGATAACGCCGGCGACGGCACCACGACGGCGACGGTCCTCGCGGGCGCCATCTTCAAGGAGGGATTCCGCAGCGTCGCAACGGGCACGAACCCGATGGACCTGAAGCGCGGCATCGACCTGGCCTGCCGCGAGGTGCTCGTGTCGCTCGCGGAGCAGGCGAAGCCGGTCACGTCCAAGTCGGAGATCACGCAGGTCGCGATGATCTCGGCCAACATGGACAAGGAGATCGGCAGCCTCATCGGCGACGCGATGCAGCAGGTCGGCAAGGACGGCGTCATCACGACGCAGGAGGGGCGCAGCCTCAACACGGAACTAGAACTCGTGGAGGGCATGTCCTTCGAGCGGGGCTACACCTCGCCCTACTTTGTTACCAACACCAAGGCGCAGAAGTGCGAGCTGGAGAACGCCCTCGTGTACGTGGCGAACCGCAAGTTGACGAGCGTCGCGCACATCCTGCCCGCGCTGAACTACGCGATCCAGCAGAAGCGACCGCTCCTCGTCATTGCGGAGGACGTGGAGGGCGAGGCGATGCACACCTTCATCTACAACAAGATCCAGGGGCGCATCAACGGCTGCGCGGTGAAGGCGCCGGGGTTTGGCGACATGCGCATCAACCAGCTGCAGGACATCGCCGTCTTCACCGGTGCGCAGATGATCTCGGAGGACCTGGGGCTGTCGCTCGACCAGAACGACTTCTCGGACCGCTTCCTCGGCACGTGCCGCAAGGCGACCATCTCGCGCGACGAGTGCATCATGATGGAGGGCGGCGGCAGCGCCATCGCGGTGGAGGAGCGCGTGCAGATGATCAAGGACATGATCTCCGCCGAGGACCACGAGTACAACCGCGAGCGGCTGGTCGAGCGCCTCGCGAAGCTGTCCGGGGGCGTGGCGGTCATCAAGGTCGGCGGCGCCTCCGAGGTGGAGATCAACGAGAAGAAGGACCGCATCATCGACGCGCTTAACGCGACGCGCGCGGCGGTCGCGGAGGGCATCCTCGCCGGCGGCGGGACCGCGCTGCTCATCGCCTCGCAGAAGCTCGAGGCGATCACGAAGGATCGGCGTCTGCCCGCGGACATTCGCACCGGCGTGAACATTGTGAAGCGCGCCGTGCGGCTGCCGGCGCGCTACATCGCGAACAACGCGGGCGTGGAGGGCAGCGTCGTGGCCGGCAAGATCCTCGCGCGCAGTGACCCCTCCTTCGGCTACAACGCGCAGACGGGCGAGTATGTGGACATGTTCCAGGAGGGCATCATCGACCCCATGAAGGTGGTCAAGTCGGCCATGGTCAACGCGTGCTCCGTCGCGGGCATGATGATCACGACGGAGGCCGCGGTGGTGGAGAAGGACATGCTCTCCAGGGAGGGCCGCATCGAGGACGAGGGGCTCGAGGACCGCGACAAGAAGCGGGGGATAGAGACGATGCGGAAGCGCGTGAACGAGGAGAACGCGCCCATGCCGAAGCTGGCGCCGCCGATGAAGTTTGACATGAAGGGGCTGTAGGGAAACGCCCTTCTCGCTGTCGGTGCGGACACCTGTGTGCTGTGACTACCACTGTTGCCTGTGCTCGCCCGCAGATCAGTTGAAGAGACGAACAAATGTTTACATGATAATACTTATTAATTAATGATCCTCGTTCTTGGTGTTCCTTCGTTGTACTTTTTTCTTTCCTTTTAGGTAAACGTCTCTATGAGGAGAGAAAAGCGCGCACCGATGTGCAATGAGGCCAGTGCACGTAGATGTAAAAAAGAATTAGCAGAGTGAAGTAAAAAAGTCTCACCTTTGTGTACTTGCAGGAGTAATAATAAAAAAAATCCTCTCTTATCTTTCGTTATTCTTCTTCTCCCTTAAATATAGAGTTTGCCTTTTGTTTGTCGTTGCTTACACAGAGACCACGAGTGAGAAAAGAAAAACAGTATGTCCTTCTCAGTTGCCGCCCTGCCCTACCCGCACGACGCCCTGTCCAAGAAGGGGCTCTCGGAGCAGCAGGTGACCTTTCATTACGAGAAGCATCACAAGGGCTACGCCGTCAAGCTCAACGCGGCCGCCAAAGAGAACGCGAGCCTCGCGAAGAAGTCGCTGCAGGAGATCATCCAGACGACGAAGGGCCCTGCCTTCAACTCCGCTGCGCAGATCTACAACCACAACTTCTACTGGAAGTCTATTAGCCCCAGCGGCGGCGGCCTGCCGCGCGGCAACCTGCGCCACGCCCTCGAGCAGTCGTTCGGCACGTACGAGAAGTTCAGGGAGGCCTTCACGGCCGCCGCGAACGGCCACTTCGGGTCGGGATGGGCCTGGCTCGTGCTGGACGCCAAGACGGGGAGGCTGAAGGTGTACCAGACACACGACGCGGGGTGCCCGCTGACGGAGGAAAACCTGAAGCCCATTCTCTGCTGCGATGTGTGGGAACACGCGTACTACATTGACTACAAGAATGACCGCGCCGCCTACGTGGAGGCGTGGTGGGGTATGGTAAACTGGAAGCACGCCGAGCAGCGCCTTGCGGAAACCGGCCGCCACTTTGTCAATAGCGACCTATAAACAAAAACTACTTAATTCGCTTTTTTTTTTCTTCTTAAAGACAGTAATTGTCACAGAAGTCAAACTTAATCAATAAACATTTTTTTAAAAACTTGCTGTTTTTCTTACCTTTTAATTATATACATATATAATTGCTTTTTTTTTTTTAAATATATTCTAGGTCCTCGTCATCGTGTTTTTGCACGGAGCCAATGTGGTGCTGTTGAATTATATGCATCCAACGAAGAAGATAGATGCGAACTATTGTTTGGATGCATGTGCACTGCGGTGCACAGCTGAGGCCGTGGATAACTAAATCTTCTTAGAAACTTATTCACTAAACCCGTTCTACGTAAACGAGGTAGTAAGAAACATTAAAAAAAAGAGCAAATAATGAACCACTGGGATGCTAGCCTAGTGCAGTGAAAAGCTTCTTTTGGATTTATTCTACTTGCACAGGTTGTTGTTTATGAACGCACACACCTACAACTATATTTAGTTATAAATGTAAAAAGAACAGCAATACAATCAGCACCAGAAAAACTCTCTCCTCTTTTCTTTTCCTTTGCTTTACAAAAGTAAAAAAAAAACATAAATATCGATTCATTATCTTTCAAAACAGCGAGCATTTCTTGTCATTACACTTAAAAAAAAAAAACTTTTACATTATTCACTCAACAGCCTAGGAAAGAGACCTACATGTCGGCACCAAAAGAAGACAAGATGAGCGCCGCTGCGGCGGAGCACGACGTTAATCTACCCACGGATGTCACGTCCCGGCTGGCCGCGCTGACGGCGGTCACGCCGGTCGGGGAGAACCAGGCGGCGGAGCGGGTGGAAGGCAAGGAGGCGGCCGCCGATGGCGCGGCACAGGTGAAGATACGCTCGCCCACGTGGCAGGAGATGCTGCGCAACAACCGGGTGTGGGCCGCGCAGCAGAAGCCCATCTTCTTCGACCGCCTCAAGGCGGTGCAGGAACCCGATTTTCTTTGGATCGGCTGCAGCGACAGCCGCATCCTCTCGAGCACCATCACCGGCACCACGGCCGGCCAGATCTTTGTGCACCGCAACATCGCCAACCTGGTCGTGCCGACGGACTTCAACTTGCTGTGTGTGCTCGACTACGCAGTGAACCATTTGAAGGTGAAGCATATTGTCGTGTGCGGCCATTACGGCTGCGGTGGCGTCCACGCGGCGATGAGCCGCAAGGACTACAACAAGATTATCAACGGCTGGCTGCGCCACATCAAGATGGTGTACTTCAGCAACCAGGACGAGCTCGACGCGATCGACGACGAGAAGGAAAAGGAGAACCGACTCTCGGAGCTGAATGTGATCCAGCAGGTGTACAACCTCGCGCACACCTCCACCGTGCAGCGCGTGTGGCGGTCGGAGAAGACGCGGCCGCACTTGCACGGGTGGGTGTACGACATTGGCGATGGTCTGATCAAGCCCGTTGTCGATCTGTCGCCCAACTCGCAGGTGCACTCGATCTTTGAGTACCACATATGAGCCCGTCGGCCGTGGAGGAGTCGCCGCGCGCGTATGATGGTATACACGCGTCTGTTTGTGTGTGTGTGTGTGTGTGGCTCGCGTCCACGATGAAGAGAAGCTTAGTCATTGCGTTGCTTTGTTCATGCTCTCCTCTTTTCCATTTTCCCCTCCTTTTATGATTCAAAAACAAGCAAAAGTGAACATTCAAGAATAATAAAACAAAGCAAAGACAATACTAATGACCAGGTAAGTAAACGCAACTGGATAATACTCATGATAATGATAATAATAATAACAAAACAATAAAAGTTGGTGGAAAAACTAATATAACTCATACATACCCTTTTAAAACGCATTGAACAGAATTTCTTTGTTTTTTCTTCTTTTACTTTCCTATCAAAATTCACAATATCATTTGTCGTTTATGTAGTTCTGCCCGTCTACAATGCATTGACGCGGGTTGTGGGTTCTCCACCTTTTACTGAATGCCTCATTATAAACGTTCAATGTCCGTCATGAAATTAATTTACACATTAATGTGCACTGTGAAACGTTTTTTTTTTTGCTTGTTGGTTTGATTTCTATTTGTATCATGCTGGTTTTGTCTGTTTATTACTTTGCTCGACCGTGTGTCCGCCACGAGCTTCACCGGTGCAACAGTTTCCTTCATAAACGATATAATAGTGCGAAGCTAATATTATTTCTTTTATTTCCTTTTGCTTATTCTGCTTATATGCGGGAGGAAACACGGCTTCTACTCTCTGCCTGTTTTGTGCATTTGCTTCATTGTGTCCAAGACAGTAACATCTTTTCTTTCTCCATCTGCTTCTTCCACATGGGGTTAGCAACCGCATAGTTTTATTCCCGATATATTCACAGTTACCACTTTTTATTGGTTACACTGTAAATATTTAAATACATATACACTTATAAAGGATAACGTTTTTTTTTTTTGGCCTCCTTTTTTCAGCGCTCTTTTTATTGCGTTCGTGATTCTTTCTACTAGTTCTTTTTTGCATTTCGTTTATTTGCTTGTTTGTTTGCCTTTTTGGTTCCTTTGCATTTGTTTTGCTTGCTTCGCTCGAATACTCTTGTCCTACTCGGTACGCGTGGCTTGCGATGGGTAACGGAGCTGGGAAGGGCGTCGATGAAGAGACGACGATTCGGCCAAGCAACACAAAGGTGAGCGCGGCGCCGGCGACGGACACGGCCAACACGGAAGCACCCATTCCACTGGCCGCCTGTTCTACCTCTACCTACACCACCCTCAGTGATATTTTCGGTGCCCCCGGTAGTACCGCGAAGTACATCAAGCGTCAGGCGATCGGCAAGGGCGCGTATGGCGAGGCGTTCATCGCCGAGCGCAACCCGCAGTACGTGCCGTCACAGCACCAGGCGTCCGAGAACCAGTCGAACTCGAACCCGCTGGCGACGACGACGGTGCCGCGCAGTCTCTACGTGGCGAAGGTGATGGACCTGCGCGCGATGCACCCGCAGGACCGGCAGTACGCGACGACGGAGATCATGTGCCTGGGCCACACGAACCACTTCGCGATTGTGCGCTACTACGAGCACTTTGTGCTCGACAGCGACGACGAGACGGTCGTCATCGTGACGGAGCTCGCGGACCACGGCGACCTCTACCGCAACCTGCACCGCGCGAAGGTGGTCGACACGGACGCGAACGGGACGCAGAAGATCAGCTGCCTGCAGCTCACCGAGCGCGAGGCGGGCGTGTACTTTGTGCAGGTGCTGCTGGCCCTCCACCACATCCACAAGCGGCGCATGATCCACCGCGACGTGAAGAGCGCGAACCTGTTCCTCACCTCGAAGGGCTTTATGAAGCTCGGCGACTTCGGCTTCTCACAGAAGTACGAGAGCACCGTGAGCAGCGAGACCATCGCGGGCACCTTCCTCGGCACTCCGTACTACCTGTCGCCGGAGATGTGGAAGGGGACGCGCTACGGCAAGAAGGCGGACGTCTGGGCCTGCGGCGTCGTGCTCTACGAGATGCTGATGGACGGCAACCGCCCGTTCGACGCGAGTGGGCTGCCGGACCTGCGGGAGGCGGTGCTCACCGGCACGGTCGCGCTGCCGGAGGGGCCGCCCACGGACGTCGAGGGCCGCCGCGGCAAGTTCTCGCCGGAGATGCGGGAGTTCGTGAGCTACGTGCTGCAGAAGGACCCGGCGGCGCGGCCGAGCACGGAGGAGCTGCTCAACACGCCGCTGATGCAGCACTACCTCTACGTCTTCGAGCGGCACGTGCAGAGCCTCATCGACGCCGACGCCGCGAAGCGGGCGGCCAACCCGGAGGTCGACATCCTCGAGCTCAACTTCTCCTCGGAGGAGGAGCGGGACCGCGTGCTGCAGGGCATCGCGGACGGCAAGGCAGCCGTCGCGCAGGAGATCCAGCGGGAGATCGCCACGAGCAGCGTGCCCTGCTACGAGGGCGCGGTGTACAAGGACAGCCGCAACGGCGTGTGGAAGGAGCGCTACCTGCAGCTCGCCGACAACACACTCACCATCTCGCTCGCAAAGGGGAAGGAGTCGGCGACGGGGGAGCGCAGCAAAAAAGTGCCCCTCCACAAGATCAAGTCCGTGAGCCCGTGTGCCGCAGAAGACGCCCACGTGCAGGCGGCTCTGCAGGCGCAGGCGCCGCAGCAGGGACAGCGCTTTGTGCCTCCGTTCGCCTTCGCCATTTCGATGAACAGCTCCAACTCGATCGTGTTTGGTGTCTCTTCGGAGCAAGAATTGGACAACTGGCTGAACACCCTTATGCGGGCGCTTCAGATGAACTGAACAGGCCCTATTGGCAGTGCTGCAGCCTTAAAACAATAAACATACTACCTCTACTAGTAATACCCCTACTAATCACTTCTACCGTTTTTTATTATTATTGTTCGTACTATTATTAGCATGTAAACAATATCTATTATTATTATGCCTATGTAATGATAATAACAGTAATGATCACAACGGTTTCCCTCCCTATTTGAATTTTTTTTCAATGCATAGTTTTCTCCTGTTTTTTTTTTCTTTGATGTTGTCGTTTTCGTTATCCGTTTTTTTTTTGTAAAAATATAATAAACAAATGGAGTTGTTATACTCGCACACTTTTTCCTTTTGTACACTTCCACTCAGGTATACTCCTATATACACATTTCCTATTTCTGTCTGTTCTTTCATACACTTTCTGTTATTCTTGTTCAATACGCTATTGTCGGTTATACACCACTGGTGTACGATAGATGCTTCATATCTGCTCTCTCTCTCTTGGTATTGATCTGGGTATTAGAGTTAGTTGTAGTTTTGTTTTCTTCCCTGACTTTTTTCATCCGCTTGCTCTTAGTCATCAGTACTCACACTCACCGACATACAGAGCCACCCATATAGAGGGTGCGAAAGAGAGAGAGAGAGAGAGAGAGAGAGAGAGACAAGGAGGAATGCCTTCCAAGAGGAACAAGACAAGTGGGGATGGCGGTGCGTTGACCTACTCCGGCGCGGACCGTTCTCTCTGGGACGACGGAGAGCTGCTCCGTCTCTGCGCTGCACAGCTAGAGCGAGGAGAGGACGAGGTGGGACACCTGACCCCGCTATCATCACACGCTTCCGACAAGTCGTCCGACGAGGAGGACGCAGGGTCTGCTGCATCGACGCAGAGCACTGCCACCGTGAGCGGAGAAGACAGTGACGACGGATCCGCATCCACGGTGTCTTCGCAGGGGAAGAGGCCGTCGGGGAAAAAGCACGGACGTACTAGCTCAGTCGGCGCCATGACGGCGCACCTGCCCAAGGACGTGCGGGCACTGGTGGAGTCTTTCTACGCGGCGGGCTACGAGGCCGGGAAGTTTGCAGCGAAGCGCTCAAAGAAGATGTAAGAGGTGACGAGTTTGTGTTCAAATGAGATCTACTATCGAGGTGTTCTCCTGTTCTTACGGGTGTGCAAGAAACGATCACACCTTTTTCTGCGCATGTGTGCCACCAAGATGAATGTCGAAAACTGTTTTTCCCTCTGACTTTGAGATTTAACTACGTCACAGTTGGCCTCTTTCTTTTCCCTTTCTCTTTCCCTTTTCTCCTTTTTTTTTTCTTGCCCTTGTTTTCTGCTCTTTGTCACGATAGAGTAGTTCCGATACGACTATGAAAGGGAATCGTCTCGTGCGGGGCGGGGACCCCATGAAGACGCGCTCGGAGAAACGAAAGGAGCGGGAGACGCGCATCTCCAAAACGAACCGGGCTCAGCGGCTGCGGAAGCGCCTGGCCCGCTTTCGCGCCAAGAACTTTGCCCACCAGCAAGATAGCCACACGACCGCCCTAATGGAGTCTTTTATCCTGCGCCGCAAGGCGGAGCGCGCCGAGGAAAGGAAGCGAGCCGCGGCGGCGGCGAAGGACGGCGAGGCGACGCCGGATGGCACCTCGGAGAGCGAGGAGGCTCGCGGGAAGAGTCAGAAAAAAAAGGCAGTCGTTGGCAAGACGACGCAGAAGGGCTCTCCGAAGGCGGGGGCGAAGAAGGCGGCAAAGAAGGAAAGCAAAAAGGAAGCGGCGCAGAAGCTACCACTGTCCTCTAAAAAAATCACCCCAAGATCCCTCTATTGAAGAGGACACATGCTTTTGCTCTTTCCCCCGCTTCCTTTGTGTCCTTCTGTTTTATTTGTATACATAATGATTAAACTAAACCATATATATTTCGCTTAATTATAATACTGTTTCCTATTTTGTATGTAGCTCTTTATTCTCACTGAAGATATGAGTCATCCAAAGAGTAGTCCACCCTTTTTTGTATTCTTTTTTCTTCGATGTCGTTTCACATACAAAGCATTCTTCTTTTTTTTTACCTTTTCGTGCCCTTCTCTCTCTTTTTTTTTCCTCTTTCATTTTTCTTTTCATTTGCTTTGTAGTGCACCATGTCTGCTCATCTTTATCATGGACTCCCTATTAAGAACCTCAAAGAGGTCCTGTCTGGCTTGGACCTCCCGCCAGGATACACGCTGGACCAGCTGTCCTCCAAGTGGCGCTGTGTGGTGGTGAGCACGAAGGATAAGGTGGCGCAGCTGCAGCGCTCCGACGCCGCGGACGAGCGGACGAAGCAGCTGCTGGAAGGGGAGGAGGCGGACACCCTGCAGTTTCTGGAGCGCGGCATCCCCTGCCTCCTGTCCCGCGTGCGCGCGCAGACAGCCTACGAGACGTGCGGCGAGGACGCCATCGACTTCGTGACGGATGCGAGGTGGAACACGTTCACGAAGGACCAGATCGCGGTCAAGAACGGGTGGGGCAGCGCCGGCACGACGCTGGAGACGTCGCGCTTCCACACGCTCATCCACGCCTTCTCGGACGTGTTCGACCACTCGCAGCGCGTCGAGGTGCCTCTGACGGAGGAGGAGCGGCGCGAGGCCAAGGCGGCGGCCGCTGAGGAGGACGACGTGGATCAGCTGGAGGAGGGCGCGAGCTCGGAGGCGACGCAGCCAGCGACCGCGGACGAGGTGGAGAAGGTGGCGCCACCGCTGCGTCCGCAGGACATCATCGAGCTGCAGCTCTTCCAGCGGGAGTCGGTGACCGCGTGCCCGTCGCTCGGCCAGGAGCTGGCGTGGCCGGACTATCTGGAGAACAGCGTCATCTGTGATACCGCCACGTGCGTGTCGCAGCGCGGCTGCCTGCGCTGGTGGCACCTCAACGACTGCGGCGAGTTCGCGCACTACGCGGCCCTGCCGCTGCGGGGCGCCGCGCCGGCGCCGGTGAAGCTCTTCCTCTGCGGCCCCAAGGGCAGCTACGACTGGTTCCTGCACGACGCGGAGAGCAGCGTGAGCTGCAAGGTGGCCGCGCTCGACCTCTTCCACACGCCGGACGAGGCGCTGCCGAAGGACGCAACGCTGCTGCCCATCCTCACCGTCGTCGTGCTGCACGCCGGGGGCCAGACGCTGCTCATGCCGCCCAACACGCCGTACCTCTCGCTGACGCTGGCCGACTCCGTCGTCGTCGAGCAGCGCCGCCTGGGCAATCTCTGGCTGGACGAGGTGTCCTACTACCTCCACCGTGTGACGCAGTGGCGGACGAACCCCATCTTCTACGACTACCTCGACACGGACCTGCAGGACGAGCAGTACGTGGCCAGCCAGCTCGTGCCGCTGCTGCTCGAGGTGTTCCGCATGCACGGCGGCGCGACCCGCTTCGACCAGGCGATCCGGCGCCGCGTGGCGGCGAGCATGCTGGCGCTGGCCACGCAGGAGAAGCACTACAGGCTGTCCGAGAGCACGCGGCGGTCGCTGCAGGGGCTGCTGGAGAGTGGCGAGGACGGTGCGCTCGCCGCGCTGCTGCGGGAGCCGTGGCCCTGCCTCACCCCCTCGCTGCGGGCCGGCGGACAGCCCACCACCGCCTTTCCCGTGCCGTCGGTCCAGGAGTACCTGGAGAGGTTCTACTGGCAGACGGACCGGTACTGGCCGAAGAGCGGCTGTATCATGCATCCGCCGGTCATCTGCGCGCCGCAGCTGTACACCCCGGCGCTGCTGGAGCAGTGCCACGAGGAGCTGACCGCCACGGGTGTGCCCGCCGGTTGCGTCTTTCTGCCCGTGGTGTATGCGCAGTCGCGGCCCGTGTACGGGACGGAGGTGTTCTCCCTGCAGGAAACGGTCAGCGAGTACTTCAGCATGAAGGACCTGGAGTCACAGCGCAAGGAGCTCTTCGCGTTTCTGCGCAGTCGGAAGTCAGAGCATGATGAACTCTTGGATGAGCTCTTTTGAATAAGACGTCCTGATCTCGTTGTATGCATTATTAATCTAACAGTTCGATTAACCCCAACCACACTAAGTAGCTTATTATTCCTAGTTCTCCTGCGATCAATTAGATTAAAAAGAAGCGTCTTCGTGTTCCGCTTGCTCCAGCGCGGCGGCGGTTACGCTTGTGTGTGACACGCAACCGATTGTTCGTGTGCTCAATGACTCTTCTCATTCTCACTCTTTCACTATCTCTTTCCTACTTGTGTCTCAGCTGCTTTTCTTCTACCGTATTGATCACGGCAACCTTTCTGCTTGTATGCTTAAGTAAGTGTGTCTCGCCATGTTTTTGAGCGAAATCGAGGAGGAATACGAATTCCTCAATTCGGACAAGCCCGAGGCACCGAAATCGCCGATCAGAGGTTTTGAGTCTTATGACTTTGTTAGTGGCGACACGGATGTGGTGCCTGTTCCTGTTCACGAAGTAGAACAGTTGCGCCTTGCCCGTCGACAGCGTATGCTGACGGAGGGTGCCAAGGAGGCCACTGCTCACACGCCCGTGGCACAAGTGGAAAGAGACAAAAAGCTGACCACGGCGTTGCAGTTTGCGGCGTGCTTGGGCATCACCAAGGAGGATATGCGCAATGCCGTGACGGGGGAGTACATTGTCGAGAAGGACGACACGTGGCGTAGCTACTACGGCGAGCCGGAGGATGTGCTCTACCAGAATCTGCATCGTCGCCTTGTTCGGTTTCTGGAGGATGAAGTGTATCTGAGGAGTGAAGATTTCATACGCGAAGAGTTGAAGAAGAATATTGTGCGCGAAAAGGCCATGAAGAATTTTTCGGCCGTGGACTAAATGCTGAAGGTCATTATGATGTACACTATGTTTGTTAGTACTCCCTTCTCTGTGCTGATACTTGCAGTTTATTGCTTTGTATGTATATGTGTGTGTGTGTGTTTGTACGTGTATCTATATCTATGGTAAACCTTTTCTATCACTTGAGTTGCGGTATTTGCTTTCCTTTTCACACATTGGTCTGTTGTTTAATGACGCTGTTGCGCTACCTTTTCATTTCCTCTCTATCCACTTCGATGCGTATGCTCTTATAGTCTTCTCTTTTTTTTTGTTTGCTGTTGTCTCCATCTGGACATCATGTGGAGGCGGCCCACCCTCTCGCTCCGGCGCAGCGGCGACGCGTTGCTCTGTGTCGCGTGCCACTACCATCTGCCGGGGTGGAAAACCAAATCAAGCACAAAGGACGCCCGCACACGCGAGCAGCGAGAGAACGACCGAAAGGCGCGTCAGATTGAGAAGCTCCCCAAACCGGAGGCCCTTCCGGACTTTCAATATCCCTACGAGAAGACGGTGCTGAGCGACTATATGTTCCAGTACCCCGTCTTTGAAAATGAGCTGGACACGCCGTCTTTGTTTCACATGACGCCGCCGCCCAACTTTTTTCTCTACTGGAACGCGGCCGATTTTGAGCGCACGGCGTACCCGGCGGTCCCGTCGGTGGACCATCGCCTGCTAGTGCCGTCCGAGAGCTCCGCGCTGTGGTGCGAGCACCGGGAGCGGGCCCTCGAATACCTGCGTAAGCACAGCATCCTGCCCAACTACCTCCCGCACATCAAGGCGGACGTGAACGTCTCGGTCGTCTTCAACGGCGCGTACCTTACCCGCGCGAAGCTCGACGAGGAGACCGGCGCGCTGCCGCCGCCGCTGCCGCCGGTGTCGGAGCTGACCCGGCGCAACTTTTGGTTCACCGCGCACTGCGGGAACTACATAGAGCTGTGCGAGCTGCAGCAGCCGCCGTCCATCTTCATCACGGAGAGCGAGCGCGACGCGCGCCAGGAGTCCTACTACACGCTGCTGATGATGTCACCGGACTACCCGTACCGCGTGCCCTCTGCCGTGGACCGTAGCATGCCGGACTCGGGCTTCTTCCTCAACTATATGGTGACGAACATTCCCGGCGGAAAGGTGGCACAGCAGGACGGCCAGATGGTGAACTCGAAGGACGCGCGGCGCAGCGGCGACGTCGTCGTGCCGTACTGCCCGCCGCTGCCGACGGAGGACGCGGGCACCACGCGCCACATCTGCGTGCTCTACAGGCAGACGGAGAAGGTCGCCGCGGTACACACGTTGACCGCCGAGGAGGAGCAGGCGCACTTCCCTTTAGCTTCGCGTAGTCAGTTCTTTCTGCTGGACCCGGCGCGCTCGCGCGAGGGGGTCGACCAGCCGGCCGCCCTCCGCTCCCTCCGGGAGGTCGAGCACCTGCTTGTGCAGCAGCCCAGCGCGGCCACCTTTTTCCAGACCAAGTGGGACATACAGGTGCAGGAGTACTACGAGCGGGTGGGGCTGCCGGAACCGGCGCTCCCCATCGACCCCACCATCGAGCAGCTGCTGGAGTTCCACGCACGCTCGTCCGCCGATCTCCGCGTGCGGGCACGGCACCGCGCGGACGGGTCGGTCAACGTCGGCGACAACCCGAACTTCTGGGCGCAGTACGAGAACACGAACATGATGGGCAACACGATGGGCGCCCTGTGGTCGCGTAGGACCAAGCAGCATCATTGAAGCGCGTAACAGGTTTTGTTTTTATGGTGTGTTTGTTTGTTTTCACAGGTGGACGGTTTTTAGTGTTTTAGTTTTTCTCTAAAGATAACACATAGTTGGTTGTTGACGCCTTCTTCACCATTTCTTTTCTTTTTGTTTGTTCGCTTTGTGTGTTGTTGTCGTGGCAGATGTGTTCTTCTGTGCTACGATGAGCAATGCGCGTGACGAAGGCGGTGCCGGTGGAGCTTCCCCTTGTGCAGCTTTCTGGTTGTGTACACTGACGAGGAGAGACGCATGAAGGTGGTCGTGATAGTTTATACCTATATAGCTACATATAAAGTAAACAGTGAGAATCGCTAGAAGATGGATTTGCGAGATACTTTTCCTATCTCTATTGCTTTTTCTCCATCAGTGATACGCAACTTCTATGCACGTTCCAAATGTCCTTCGTACTCTCCTTCTTCATGCCTCTAGCCTTACATTGTAACTCTTCTTTTAGTTGTTGTTGTTGATTGCTTTTTGTTTCCCTTTTGTCCCATCATGAAGCTCGACTTTTTGAAGAACCCCTCGCAGCGGCTGGCGACTGGCAAGTCCCTCCCGCTGCGCCAGGTGGAGGCGGTGGTCCTCTACGGTAAGCCGGAGCAGCGGGCCAAGGTGATCGAGAAGCTGCTGCCCGCGGCCTACAGCCTGTCGCTCAACAAGCAGTCGCACCACATCCTCATGACCCTGCTCGACCAGTGCGACAACCTGCAGCGCGTGCAGATGCTGTACAACGTGCGGCGCAAGCTGCTGGATTTGTGCACCTCCGCGGTCGGCAACACCATCGTGCAGCACATGCTGGAGAAGCTGCCGGCGCGCCAGAAGAAGGAGATTGCCGAGATGCTGGTGCTCAACGTCGAGGCGGATGAAGTGAAGCGGCTGTGCGAGCACCCGTCCGGCAACCACGTGGTGCAGAAGATGATGGAGATTCCGGTGTGCGCGGAAGCCATCAAGGCGAACTTTCTGCCCTACGCGGCCACCATCGCACGCAACGACTACGGGATGCGGGTGGTGGCTAAGTACGTGCAGTCGGTCGAGGGCGGGTGGCTGGACATGCTGCGGCTTCTCTTTCCGACGCTCACGTTTGACGCGGAGAACATGGACCTGTTCGACGCGGAGCTGTCCGAGACGGATGCGGCGGTCATCGACAAGGAGGTGCGCGCGATACTCCAGGGCACGAGTGACCCCATGGTGCTGAAGGCGTTGCTGCACCACGTGCTCGTCCCGGTCGCCATCAAGGACGCCATCTGCTGCCATCTGGCCGAGTACGCGGCCGACTACCTATTGGTGCCGGAGGCGGCGGAGAAGGCCGAGGAGGGCACGGGGGAGCAGAAGAAGAAGGCGGAGGCGAAGCAAGCGGACGAGGAGAGCTTCGATGTGCCCGACTTTGGCACGGCGGCCTCGCCCAACGCGAGGCGGAAGGAGGCGGCGGGACCGCGGGCCCGCCACGTGCACCTCTTCGTGGCCGCCTTCGACAGCTGCGACGACGCGCAGCGCGCGATCCTGTGGGAGAGCCTCCAGGCGCAGCCGGAGCTGCTCTTCGCGCTGGTGTCCGAGAAGGCGCTCGTGTCGATTGCCGTGGCCGCCGCGAAGAACTACGCCACGTCGCGCGCGGCGCTCGCGGAGGTGCTCTTCCACGAGGCGGCGGACCCCAAGAGCAAGGCGCGGCTGTCCGTCGTGGCGGTCGCGGAGCATCCCGTGCGCACGCTGCTGCTGCGCGCCCTCCTTGAAGTGGATGCGGCGCTGCTGTCCAAGGCGCGCCAGACGGAGCTGTGCGAGGCGGCCCTCGCCCTGTCCCAGAGCGCCACCGCGTCGCCGGTGCTGCAGCGGCTCGTCGCGACGGACGCCGACGGGCACTGCGCGAAGCGGATCTACGACAATGTGAAGAAGCACATGGCGGAGCTCGTGAACCACACGAGCGCGTCCTACCTGCTGCAGGCGCTGCTGCAGGCGTACAACGAGGAGGTGCGGTCCGCGCTCATCAAGGACCTCATGAAGGTGTTCGAGGACCTGCATAAGCTGACGAGCTACGCGCAGGGCTCGCGCGTGTTCCAGAAGATGCTGACCTACGCGCCCGACGCTGTCATCTCCAGGGTCGTGAAGAAGCTCATCGCGAAGGCGGGGGAGGAGGAGTCCGAGGTGGACGAGGAGGAAGCGGAGGAGGCGAAGAAGACGGAGGAGGCGGAGCAGAAGCTGACCCCGAAGGAGCGCCGCGAGCTGAACAAGGCGCGGCACTTCGATATCGCCTCGCACGCGATTGTGTCCTACGCCCTGCACGCGCAGGCCTGTTACGTGATCACGACCCTCCTACAGGAGGTGCGGACCCGCCACATGGAGAAGGAGCGCAAGCTCCTCATGAACGAGCTGAAGCCGCACGTGTTCAGCCTCGCGACCTCGCCGTGGGCCGGCCGCGTCGTGCTGGACACGATGCTGCAGCACGGCGGCAGCAAGGAGCTGGCGGACGCCATGCGGAACGTAGTCTTTCTCAAGGCGGAGGCCTGGCTCTCGGAAGTGTCGGCGGAGCGCAAGAAGGTGGGCGGCATGGACCCCACGATGCGGCAGATGCTGAAACGCCAGCGCGATGACATACAGGAGGGCAGGACCCCTGCTCCGGAGTCCCAGAGCGAGGGGGAGGCATCGGCGGGGAGCGGCGGTAAGCACAAGAAGAAGAAAATATTCCGTTCGCTCAAGAAGTAGGCGTTACACAAGCTTCTCACTGCCTTTCGGTTCCTGGGGTTTCTTCTGTCGATTTTGGGCTTTCTTGTCCTTTTTTTCCTTTTCCTTCCTTTCCATAATTAGTAACCGTGTCATAACTAAACGTTTAAATTTTTATTCTCCAGTAACAACACCACTGGTGATATGCGCTTTCTAACACTCTCTATAATAACCCTTCTTCTACTATACATGGTAGTACCGACAAACAGGTGTAAACAGCACGTTTCATGTTTTTGATGAGAATGCTCCGGATGAGTTGGTTCTGTACCATTGTCTAGCATTCGTTCTTCTTTTCTCACTTGCCCTTTTCTACTCCCCTCTCTCTCTCTCTTTTTAATTTCGTTTTGACGCGCAGTGCTCTAATAAACACATCGAACGTACCGTTCTTCAACACATATTCCTATGCCCTTTCGAGGACGCGGCCAGGGGCGTGGGCGCAGCTACGGCGCGCACACGCAGCCCTCCCTCCCCCCCGGCTGGCAGATGGCCTACACGGACACCGGCTCCATCTACTACATCGACCACAACAGCCGTACGACGCACTGGTCGCTGCCCCCTCCAGCGGAGGAAGAGATACCGTACGCCGGGCCCCATGCCCGCGGCGGGCGTGGGCGTGGCCGTGGCGCGCGCGGCGGTCGCGGTGGCCGCGGCCGCGGTGGCTTCCGTGGGCGCGCGCACGGTATCGAGGACGGGAAGAAGAAGACGAAATTGTGTATGAACATAGAAAACGGAGGGACGTGTCCATTTGGCGACCGTTGCGCCTTTGCGCACTCCGAGGAGGAGCTGCGGGAGGCGTTTGCGGGAGACGAGGGGCATCACGCGTGAATGCAATACGCGTCAGCAGTGGAAAGCACTAGGAGCGACAACATGCAACACACACAAAACAAACAAACAAACAAGTTCACGAACTTTCCTTTTCCTTTTAGTCACTATAATTATGCTTCTGTGCGAATGAGATGAGCTTGTGGATGTCACGAAAAAGCGAAAAGCCAACTCAAAAAAAAAAAGTAAATCAGTCTTTTTTTTCTTCTTCTTTCTTCTTCACTACAATGACGTATGATTAAGGAAAGAACTATATAAAATCAATAATAAAAACAAAAAATAAATATAATCCTAAAAAAAGAAAAAAGAGAAAAATAATAATCACGCATACAAAGTCAAATAACAAAATAATAAATCTGAATGAAGGGATGCAAGGAAATTCAAGCAAAACAACAATGGAGGCAGATATATAGTGTGGATGTCGCAGAAACGAACTCGACGCACGTAAAGATATGCACGTAAGACAAACTATAATAATAATAATCATAATAGTAATACCAATGATAATAAATAACCAATAATGATAATACACATTTCAGATGGATGACGATAGTGGCAATAGGAACACATGTAAATAACACAGCGAAGAGGATAAATCATGTCCAGGAAGCGATAGGGTGCCTAGCAACGCACTCTTTTTTTTCCTTTTCTCTTTCTTTGCTTCACCTCTTGCCATTGACACTGTGTCATTTTCTTTTGACAACTTCTATTTTCCTCATTTTCATGCATGCTTACATATGTACATATATATGTGTTTCTCTGTGTGATTCTGTCACGCTGTTTTATATATACATATACATATATATATTTCTGAACTTCTTGCTGCGTTGTGAAGCATTTTATTACTATTATTATTATCATTATTGTTATTATGTTTCTGTCTAACGGCGAAGTAAAGCGACGAGTACAAACATACCACTGCGGCGACTACTTTCATCAGTACTAGGATATATCAGGATAATGACAACAACACTCACGATACACACCTCTTCGAATTTTTTTTTTGGAAAACGAGAATATATATTGCACTGGTTTCCATATTTACGTACGTATATTGAGAACAACGGAAAACAGAAAGAGACGAACTTATATCCATGTTCGATTTTAGTGTCGAGGAAGTGGTCGGAGACCACGGAAGAGGGATGCTATTAACGTCACAAAAACATCTTTGCCTCTCTCTCCATGATTACCAGTTTTCTTCCTACTTGTTTTCTTTCCTGTCTACACAAGAAGTGCTTTTCTTTTATTTACGTGTATTAGAAAATATTATTATTGATCGCTGTATCGCAACAACAACAACAACAACAAACAAAGCAGATATTAGCACGCAGTATATATTGACGATGCCGGACGCACTATTTGACGCGAGAAACTTCCTCATTGTAGGCAGCGGCAACCAGGCGATCGCGGCCGTGTGCACCACGAACGCCGGTCCGCTCAGCGGGGAGGAGCTGGCGAACTTCAACGCGGAGAAGGATGTCATCACGGCCCGCGCGCAGCTGCAGCGCGGCCAGGTCGACGTGGTGCTCGCGCACCTCCGCAACGCCACGCACCCATACCTGCTCTCGGTGAAGCTGCTCGCCGACTACGTCGCCGCTGAGCGGCGGAAAAGCGAGCCTGCCGCGGTCACCGCTGCGTTGGATGCGATGCTGCAGGTCGCGGTGGGCGCGAAGGTGGAGGCCCGGAACGTGTACACGGCCATCTTCGCGGCGGCCGCTCTGCTGGAACAGGGCCGCGTGGCGGAGTCGCTGACGCTCGCGAAGAAGTGGCTCGCCGGGCTCCCCGAGCCGTCGCCCTTCAGCGCCTACTTCCACCTCGAGCTGCGCACGCTCGTGGTGGAGGGGCTGCTGCGGCTGGGCCGCACGGACCTCGCCGCGGGGGAGGCGGAGAAGATGGACCAGACGGACGAGGAGTCCCTCTTCACCATCCTCGCGCGGGGCACGGTCGCCCTCGCGCAGGGCCAGCAGACCGGCGCCGCGGGGCACTACGACGCGGCGCTCGCGTGCTTCAAGGACGTCAGCATGCGCTGCGGCCAGACGCCGCTCACACTCAACCTGACGGCGCTCGCCCACCTGGGCCTCGGGCAGCTCGCGGAGGCGCAGAAGTGTCTGACCGACGCCCTCGCGGTCCGCGCGGACGACCCGGACACGACGGCGAACCTCGCGGCGATCATGGCGCAGCTGGGCAAGCCGCCGCAGGAGCACAAGACGTACCTGCTGCAGGCCACCGAGATGCAGGGGGCGTGGGCGGCGGCCTACAAGGACACGACCGACCGTCTCGACCAGGCGATGGCAGGCTTCCGTGCGGCGTAATAGATCGCCTCGTAGCTTTACGGTAGGGGGAAGGTGGGAGACACGCGCGTATGCAGGTGGACGGCTTTCGTTGCACCGTTGTGGGCGTGGGCTTGACGAGCGCCATCGCAACTGCGAGCGTAGTCTTCTTTCGGTTGCGCTGCCGACCGGCCCGCACAGTGGCGACGTTGCCGAGCGCAGCCCCCGCCCGCACGCCGACGCAGAAGATGACTCTTTCTACCACGACGCGGAGATGCCCTCTCAGGGCCCGCACAGCGGCGCCGAGAGACCAAAGCAAGCACACCAGTTGTGCCACCCGCGGAAGGGTCGCCATCTCTGAAGGGTAGCTCGAGCTGCTCCTTCTTCCGCGCGCGCTGAAATGGCGGTATGATGTCAGTGTGCCGACAGCTACTCTTTACTGCGCCTTTGAGAAAAGGTGGATTCGTAGTGGCTGCTGATGCTGGTGTTATATCGCCATGTTGCTGTTGTCATTAGTTCTTTTTTTTTTTGTACTTGGTTCCATTGTTTTTGTTGTTGACTTCTGTCTGCGTGTATGGATGTGCTCATCTACTTGTATACCCTTAGAGGGAGATTTTTGACAGATGTGAGCGGTACCATAAGCTCTAGAAAAATGTAGGAGTGGCCTTGTGAGAGCCTGCTTGACAAGGTCTTTTGGAGCTTCCATCAGTACGTGCGTATGTACATGCTTCTGTCCCTCTCATCCTCTCTTTTTTTGATCCACTCTCTTCAACGTCGCATCGATCGTTTTTATTCACCACGGTGCGCTCAACGATAGTTTTTTTTTTCTATCTTTCTTTCTTTCCTTTTTTTTCTCATACTTCTATATATCGTTGAAACTTGCTACAGATGAGTGCAACCCCGGATGTGAGCAAGTCACAGAAATAGTTTAACGAAGACTGTCAGCTTGCGGACTTTGTCGCTCAGTCAAAGGCTGAAAACGCTACCCCTAAAGATGTCTTTCGCATGAGAGTGGGTTGTTACAACCCTTGGCAGCCAGGGGGAAGTGAGACAAAAGACCACAAGGAACGTCTTAATAACCTGGATGAGGTACTCAGAAATGCCCCAAAGGATCTCTTTTTGGGCACGCAGGAGTGTCTTGGAGAGTCGACTAAGACAGCTATTGAAAAAGTAAATAAGCAGAATTATGACTACATCAGTGTGCCTGACAAATCCCTGACACCAAAGTTCACCGCCTTGGCAGTGCCGCTCCACTCCGTGTGGGAGTACGCTCCGAGGAAGATTGAGTTCAACGGCGGCCGTGGCGTTGGCTGCGTCGCCTGGCACGTTGCGCAGCCGCAGGTGAAGATCCTCCTCGTCTCCTATCACGGGTCTAACAGCTTGTCTCCGGGACGAACGGCATGCTGCGGGAGGAGGACATGCGGGAGCTCGTTAACGCGTTTTTTGAGGAGAGAAGAGGCGGTCATCAAGCATGTGCTCCTCGCCGCGGACGTCGCGTGGAAGCTGAAGCCGTTCGTACGAAAGCCTCACGACTATGACAATCTCAACTTGGCGCAAATCAAGAGACAGCAAGTGACGGTGGGCAAGACACACTTGCGCAGCACGGACGCGGACCTGGAGGACAGAGAGCTGCGAGTCGTTGACGTCAGCAACACAGATCTGTTGGCCCTCAATCTGGAGAAGTACAAACCCCTGGAGCTCTTGCGTTGTAGTGGCTGTCAGGCGCTCGTGTCCATCCTTTGGCTTGTTGTGGATGCACAGTGTTGAACTGCAGCGGTGGGGGACCTCCTTTCCTTTCTACTTTCTGCGTGACATCTACCGCCGTGCCTGCATCTCATTTTTTTTTTTACTGTAATGTACTTAGGCGTACCAGCTTTGTATTCCATTTCTCCTCTCCCACTCTACGTTTCCGCTGCTCCGTACAACTCTCCTTCGTAGAGCATAGATATTTTACGCCTATAGAGATTATACAACTTCATTTTTACACCATAACAACGAAAGGAAGCGTTCACTCTTGCCAACTACCCATTGCCTCCCATGCTGCAGATGGAGAACGATTGGAGATCCGCGGCCAACCTGGAGCTGCTGCTCGGGGACCACCCGCCCGTTCGCCACGAGAAGCCCATGCTGCGCGCGAACGACGCCGCCGCGCGCGCGAGGGTGCCGCGCATAGACGCCCGCAACACGGTGCACTACCGCTCCGCCTCCTACGGCGGCGCGCAGGACCTGACGTCGGCGCGCTGCCGCAAGATGCTGACGGCGTACTACCGTGAGATGCTGTCCAAGGTATCCCTTTGGTCGGCCATCGAAGCGGACATGGTCAAGGGGGAAGCCCCTGCCTCCAACGTGAAGGTGGAGGAGGCGGACGCGGACGACGACGCGCCGGCGACCGCGCTGCCGACGCTGGCCGGCCGCAGTGGGCCCACCTTCCGCGCGCTAGGCATCATCACCCAAACACCGGACCCCGCCGCCGTCGGCGATGATCTGCGCGCGCCGTGGGAGTTCTACATGATCTCGGACCTGGAGGACGACGGCCAGTACCTGCCCGCGCTGCGCGCCCTCACGAAGGACGTCTCGTCCGGCACCTTTGCCTTTCTCCACGCCGCCGGCGACGCCCGCGCGCCGCGGCCGCTGATGAACCACGTCGGCAGCTCCCCGGACCCCACCGAGGAGGAGCCCCACGGTGCGGAGCAGCAGCGCGTGTCGCTCTTCACGAAGCTGCTGGACCACTTCACCGGCGTCTACCCCGGCATCGCGGTGGGCGTCGTCGGCGACCCTTTCCAGCGCGACGCGCGCGGCGTGCTGAGCGGCGTGCTGGTGCGCCAGCTCGTGTTCCCGCACCGCCCGCGGCTGCCGTGGCAGCTGGCGGCGCCGGTGCCGCAGGGCGCGCCGCGGGCGTGCCGCGTGCACTTCTGCAGCGGCCCCTTCCCCCTCCGCGACGTGATGAGCGTGCTCAAGGCGGTCGTGCGGCAGGCGCTGCATCGCGGCGCGGATCTGCTCCTCATCGGTGGCCCGCTCCTCTCGACGACGGAGATCCCGGAGATGGAGCGGAGGATGCTCCTGGAGATGGGCGAGACCTACGCGGACTTTGTCAACCGCGTCTACGAGACGCTGACGGAGCAGCTGGGGAAGCACTACCAGATGAACCCGCTGCTGCCGCACATGAAGGTGATTCTGATTCCCCACCGCCACGACGTGACGCAGATTCCCGTGCTGCCCATGACGATGTATGACCTGGAGGACGACGAGGACGTGTGGGTGCGCTCGAACCCCGCCCGCATCGCCATCAACGGCGTCCACTTGGGTGTCTTCAACGACGACATACTGCACCGGATGCGCGGCGTGATGGTGGAGCGGTGGCCGACGGCGGAGGGCCGCCTGCGCCGCCTCGTGGAGAGCGTCGTGCAGTCGCGCTACTACACGCCCCTCCTGGAACTGCCCGCCAGCACGGTGGACCTCAAGTACCTGCAGCACCTGCGGCTCGACTACCTGCCGCACGGGGACCCGTGCCATGCGGCGCCGACCAACGTGGAGGAGAACTGGGGCAAGCTCTACCCGCAGACGGACGCGGCAGCCGACGAGACCGTCCACGAGGAGGCGGGCGAGACCGCAGCGAAACGCACGAAGCTGGAGGTCAAGGCGGAGTCGGCGGCTGTCGAGTCCAAGGTACCGACTGCGGGAGAGGAAGGAGAGTCGATGCCGCACATCGTCTTCCTGCCCTCGGCGATGCCCAAGTTTGCGGTCGTCACGCACCGCGCGGTGCCGAGCGGCGCCAGCGCGGCCGCAGGCGGCGCCCACCAGCTGAAGGACGAGTGCCCCATCGACGACACGGAGCACGCGACGGGTGTGCTCATCGTCAACCAAGGCGTGTGGTCGAAGCGCGGCACCGGCACATTCGAGATGCGCGTGGTCGAGGTCACGATGCAGGACACTGAGGCGGTGGCCCGCCGCGGCGCCTCCGCGGCCACCGGCGTCTCGTGCGGGGTTCTCCACATTTACAAAAACCGTATCTAAAGGACACTTGTCGCATTCCTCTCCTTTGTATCAAGCGGGTCATGCATATATTTTTTTTTTCGGTTGTGCTTTTCGTACCAATATACTTATAGAATATGATATAGATAACATATAAATACAAGTGCTGTGTATTACTCACATTGTGAAGAAGCCAAGAAGAAAAAGAGCAAACAGTAAACTAATTAAGTGATAGACACGTATGCTCGAAATCGTGCGCACGCGCCATTCATAAAAAATGCTTCTCTTCTTCTCCCTTTCTCTTTTCTACGGTAGATTTATTGCAATCCCTAAAACATCAGCACAGAGGTTGTTACGTATGTCCAAAAAGCGCTTATAGATGCTCACTTTCTATTTCCATCGCTGCTACCTGATCATCTGTTCTTTTTTTCTGCTTGTTACTTCTTTTAAACACCTTCTAATTACTGTTTTCTTTTGGCTTCAGTACAATGCTGTGAACAGTAGTCTAAGGCTGTGAGATTTTCATCAATTCGACGGTGCGGAATATACAACATTCGCCGCAAACACTTAGTGCGTCTCGAAGCATGCAATGCACAAATGAACGGAGTACTACTTTTCTTACTGTAATGCTTGTGTCATACACCCTCCTTCTCTCCCTTTGACCCCCTTCCTCTACTACATGCGACTGCTGTGCGGAGCTTTCAAGAGGGCATTCTCGCCGAAGGAAAAGGAAGCACAGCACCTCCAAAGAAATGAAGTGTAGTGCCCACCGTTGGAAGCAAACCCTGAACCCACCGAAGCGGGTCGTCCCGCTGCAACAGAACCCGCTCGCGCGGTGGTCCCGCTATTTGACGCACTGGGCCGACTTCGCGGCGCTCACGGCCGCGCAGGGAGCGACCCCCGCGGCGCGCCACGGCCTGCCGCACTGCACGGTGGGGTTGGAGGGCTGCGGGAGCGCCTTCAATGCCACGGCAGCGATACGCACGTGCCGTTTCTTCGAAACTGGCGCGCCGCCCATCTTTCTCCACGTGAAGGAGTGGGACGCGATTGAGCACATCCAAAGGCGCGAGGCGTTCCCCCAAGTCGACGTGGGCGACGCAACGTTAGCCTCCGCGCAGTCGCCACCCTCGCAGGGCGCGACGGACCCACGTATCGCCCTCTTTGGGGAGGAGCTCTTCACGCGCCAAGTGAACCTGGACAGCCCGGTGGTGGCCCTGGAGAACTTCACGAGCCGCTCCGAGAGCGTCTTCCGACGGCGCTTTCCATCGACGGCCCGGCTCGTTGTTGGACACGAGAACCACGGGGTGCGCGAGGGCTTTTTGTACCCGTCCGCAGCGCCGCTGCCCACCGCTGCCTGCGTGCTCTACGTCCCCCAGTACGGCACGATCAGCTCCCTCAACGTCGTCACCTCTCTCGGGATCGCCCTCTTCTACGCGTACCTGGACCTGCACCACCCCCACGCGCGCACGCTGTGCGACGACCCGCCGCCGCGGCTGGACCCGACGGCGACCCTCGACGCGCGCGGCGGCGACTTTGCACGCACGCTGCGAGAGAAGTCCGCCGTGACGCCGGCGGAGGTGCGGCGCGCGCTGCGGCTGTACGAGACCTTCTTCGAGGACGTGCTGCCCGCCCCGACCGGCGACGACACGGTGCCCAACCTCGTGAACGACCTGACCGCCTACAAGCGCGAGGTGGCGGATCCCAACATCAACCGCAGTCCGCGCGTCGACGCCCGACCCATCCACCCGCTCTACTACAAGAAGGACATGGCCTCTATTCACGAGGCGCACAAGGCCTACCGCGACCTTCTGCTGCAGTACAGCACGGAGCAGCCGGCGGGCACCGCGCAGGACGGGCGCCGCCGTCGCTTCGGCCTTTCCCTCCTTTATGAAAACGACTTGGATCAGCGCAACTTTGGCGGCCTCATCCGCAACGCGAACGCGTTCCTCGTGGACCAGGTGTGTTACCTCGGGCGGCGCAAGTACAACTCCGTCGGGTCGGTCGGCTCGTACCACTACACGCCCCCCGTGTACCTCGGGCCTTGCTTTGCGGGCCGCTTCTCCCACGCGCACCTCCACCAGCCCTGCGAGCCCCGCGGCACTGCGACTGCGGATGAGACAAAGAAGCTGAGCACCCACGCCGTGCCGCTCTCCCCGCCGGAGCTCCTTTTGCCGGACGAGGAGCGGCTTGCGTTGTGGCAGCGCCGGTTTCGCGATAAGGTGGAGGAGGCCTGTGGCGGCCCGCTGCACGTGTGGTTGCTGGACTGCGGTCACGGCCAGCTCTATGCGTCGGACGCTGTCTTGTGGGGCACGGAGAAGGAAGGAACAGCCGGCGTCGAGGCATCCACCGGTGATGGCGAGATGGCGGAGGAGGTGCTCGCGTCGGATGTGCTGTACGCGAGGAGCTCCGCCGCCTCCTGGGCGTGGTACGCCGATAAGCACAGCGCGGCGCAGCGGGACCGCTTCCTGCTGTCGTGCTGCGACACGGAGGCGCAGCTGCGGGCGGCGGTGCACGAGGGTGGGAAGGGCGCGGTGCTGCTTCTGGTGCCACAGGAGGGCAAGCTGCCCCATATTAGTCTGCTGCAGGAGTGCAGTCGCATCCTGAGAATTTTACCTGAGGATGCACAGACGCGCGACGGGCGGTTAAACGACATGCGCTGGTGTGGTCTCTCGTCCCAAGTGGCTAGTGGCATTGCAATGCAACGCTTATCGTCTGTACTGCATCCGCGTATCAAGGAACTGTAGATGGCCCTTCGTGCGGTGTCCACTCTTTCTGTCCAATTGTTCACATATTCTTCCAGTCTATCCGATTGTTTCGTAAGTAACTAAAATATAAACCCTAGATACCCCTCTATTGAGGTTGGGATAGCACAAATTCTCTCTTTAGTCACAGTCACATTGCCTATTGCATTCCTCTTGTGTTGTCTATGTATTGGCCTCAGACGACGGAAAGATAATCTGTCTTCTCCCCCTTTTCTTTCATGCTTCTCATCGTAGGAAAAGTAAGTGAAGATATTCTTCTTTGACATCCCATTTTCTGTGAAGCGACGCAGTAAACAGACTAATAGAAAAAGAAACCCGAAAAGGAAGTCGCTTTCGTTTTCTTCGCTTCTTATCCCTCCCTTTTGAGCGACCAGCATATCCCATAGAACCAGTACCCTTCAGAAGTCACGCTTCAAGATGAGCGGACTTCAACTAATGAACTTTCGTTTCGATAGCATCTCTCGCGAAAAGCTGATTCAGGCCGGCGTCATCTTCGGCACGGTCAGCGTCTTCTTCATCATCCAGCGCATGACCGCCCCGGCGACGCGGCCGCGGCCGGGCCACCCCCCTCACGCGCACACGCGCGCCCCCAGCGCGGCCGTGGTGGGCGCCGCGCCGCCGACCTCGCTGCTCGCGCGGCACGGCGCGCCGGCGCCCGAGGCGATCGCAGCCCTGCT
>AUXH01000097.1:0-41571 GCA_000482145.1 Strigomonas culicis
GAAAGCCATTAACATCGAGAGAGCAAAAGAACATTCTATATCTACTGAGAAAATTGAACATTTATTTATACTTGCGTTTCTTTTTCCTTATAACAGCTCTTTTTGTTTTCTTATATATATATATGAATTCCTGTTTGCATTTTCTTATACATTTTTTCCTTTCCCTGTTCAAAAGCTAATACACAGAAGAGATCACTGTCTCCCTCTAAGCATTAATCGGATACACACATATGCATACCGTCTTGACTTCTATACATATTCATCCAATTATAGTCCATGCAATATCCACCGTTTTTTTTTCCCGTTTTATTTCTTCCACAGCGTAGCTTGTGTTCTCCTCTGTGGACTTAGAACATATTTGTAAAGCGTACACATGGAACTCCCCCTTTCCTCTTTCTTCTTCTTTAGAAAAAAAAGTTCAGCGTCATTCATCCCGTCCTGCGTACACTGATACAGTGCTGAAGCACTCACAGCACACACACACACACACACACCACAGCATGTCGTACTTAGGCAAGAATCCCTCCGTTGACTCCTTCGTCAAGTGGACGAAGCGGGAGAACATTTTTCTGCACCCCGACATCGCCTTCCTGGTGCCCACCAAGACGATGGGCATGGGCGTCTTCGCGCGCACGGCGCTGCCGGCGGGCACGGTGGTCATCAGCTGCCCCTCCTCCGCCTCTATCTGCCCTTACGAAGCGCCCTCCGCGCGCGCGCCGAGCGTCGCCCTGCTCCAGCAGTGCTACGTACGCGTCGAGGGCGGCGGCGGCGATGACGTTGCGGCGCTCACCGGCGCGGCGCCCACCGCCGCGGTCGACGTCCGGTTTCTGGAGGAGGCGCACGGGGATGGCTACGTGGACAGCGCGGGGCAGGCGCACCACACGACGAACCCCGCCTCCTTTCTCAGCCGCTACGACCCGCTGCTCTTCGTCGTGCTGCGCCTCATGGCGGAGCTGTGCCGACCCAAGTCCCCGTGGCGGCCGTGGCTCGAGGCGTGCCCCCGCATGCCGCACCACTTCTTTGCACTCTCCGCCGCGCAGCGGGCGCTGCTGCTGGAGCGGCCGGCCGGCGGCGCGCCGGCGGCGCGGCTGCCGTGGACCGGCGTGTCGGAGCAGCTGACGGAGGTGCGCGCGGACTCGCGGTGGGAGCTGGCGCAGCGCATCATGGCACCGCACCCGGAGGTGTGGCCGCCCGCGGAGGCGACGGCCGCGCTCTTCTGGGAGTGCCTCGCCCACGTGCTCTCGCGGAACTTCCACCGCGAGGAGCTCGTCGGGCGGGAGGGCCCCTATCTGCTGCCGGGGCTCGACATCCTTAACCACCACTTCGAGTGCAACACAAAGTTCGAGGTGCGCGGCGGCGGCCGGAAGCACGAGGCGGCATTCACGGTCGTCACGACGCGGCCGCTGCAGCGCGGGGAGCAGGTCTACGTCACCTACGGCCGCATCGGCGCCGCGCGCTTCGCGGTCGAGTTCCAGTTTGTGAATGAGCGCATTCAAGAGATGGACGCGATCCGCTTCTCGGCGCCGGTGCTCGTCGATTTGGCCACCTGCCTGCGCGCCGCGCAGGACACAGCGGAGGACAGCCACGCCTGCCGCCAGGAGATGGCGCGCCGCGTCGACTACCTGCAGCGGCTTGGCATTGTGTACGACGAGGGGCTGTACCTGTCGCGGCCGTCGGACCTGCAGCTCGCGCCGCCGCCCGTCGCGGACGAGGACGACGATGACGACGGCGCGAAGCACAGCGAGGAGGTGCGGGCCGTGCTGGAGCAGGCGCGCATCTTCACGGCGGTGTGCTACCTGCTGGTCGGCGTGCGCACCAAGGACGACTTCACGACGCTGTACAAGACGATCGGCAAGTTCTGGGCGGCACCGAGGGAGGTGGTGGCGGCCGGCGAGGCTGGAGGTGCCCCGCGCCGCGTGGCCACCCGCGACCTGGCGACCGCCGCCATCCGCCTGAAGGCGGCCGCGGTGCAGGCGCAGAAGGACGGCGCCGCCGCCACCTTTGCGGATGTGAAGGCGGACGGGGTGCGCCGGCAGCTTCTCCAGCGGGCACTGCAGTCCGAGCTGGACACGCTAGCCTTTTTTGAGAAGTGGATACACGCCCGGTGATTATATATATATATATATATAGGTTGCTAATCATAATAACGTTGTACAACTAATCGTCGATACACTTTTTTTTTTTTTTGACTTCCTTGCTCGATTAACACAGTCACTTAATTACCTCTCATAATGTGTTGTTTACATTCAAATGGAGGCGTACTAATAAAAAAGAAATGCTAGTATGCACTATTTAAGGTCTGGTCACCTAGCTTTTAGACTTTGGACATGTTTTTTGTTTTGTACGTGGTGCCATGCCCTACACTCTCTTTGTTTTCACGCTTCTTTTTCTCTCTTTCCTCTGTTTTCTTTTTTGCTGCTTGTTCTGTAATACATCATTAATAGGGTTTTTATGTACAAATATATACACTTACCTTGCGTTACTCATTGATATAGAGATAATTCGAAGTACATTTTTTTTTCTTGTTGCTTTTTTTTTCTTCTTTCTTTTTTTCCCCACCCTTTCCCACAATGGGAAAGGTTAGTATCACCGTGGAGCGGTGCCACATTCTGCGCGCGACAGACGCGAGCAGCCCGATGATCAACCCTCGTGTTCATCTCACGGTCGACAGCACGTACCGCTTCCACACGCACACAAAGAAGAATACGTACGATCCGGTTTATGACGAGCGATTTGTTGTGAGCAATACGCACCGCTTAGCCATTATTGAAATCGAAGTGTATAACGTGCTCCAGGACACGCTGCTGACGGGCATCACCAATCTTCTCGCGCACCGCCCATCGGAGGAGCTGTCAGGTAAGCGCACGGGCAGCGCGGTCGGCCACGGGCGCACGGACACAGGAAGCAACGGCCTCGGTGGCGGCGGCGCCCTCGGCGGCGACAGCCCCTCCGGCGAGGGCAGCGACCGCCACCTGCTGGGCCGCTGCTACGTGTCGCTGCGGCGCCTGGTGCAGGGCAAGGCGAAGCGACGCACGGTTGCGTTCGCGACGGTGCCGGGGTTCTCCGACACGATCGACTTTCTCTCGCTGAAACCAATTGTCGGCATCGCAGGTACGGTGACGCTGACGATCGAGTCGGAGTCGCTCGGCGAGCCGGCCGCCGAGTTCGTCATGAACGAGGTGCTGGAGGAGCAGTACACGCGGCGCGTACAGCGGCTGCTGCTGCGGTACGACCCGGCGCGGCTGGCGGTGCTGGATGTGCTGCTCGCGAACGTGAAGGACCCGAGCGAGGAGCGGGGGGAGCGCGCCGCCTCGCGCAGCCTCAAGGGCGCCGAGCTGACGAACTCGTCCTCGCGCGTGAACCTGCGCCAGATCGCGTCGGGCGTGATGGTGGATGTGCTGGTCGGCCCGGCGAGGCTGAACTTCAGTGAGCCGGCCACGCAGGAGAGCTTCGCCGCCTTCCACGCGCGGCTGTGCCGCCAGTACGGCCGTGAGATGGAGCCGGAGCCGTGCCGTCTGAACGTGCAGGTGCACGGGTGCGCGAGTCTGGAGAAGAAGGCGTGGAACACCTCCATCATCGGGTCAGACGACGTGTACGTGGTGGTGCGCACCGACTGTGAAGACATGGTCACCGGCGTGCAGACACTACAGCACACGCTGCTGTGGTCGATGGACAACGACTCCACGCTCAGCATCAGCTCCCCCGAGCGGTCCGAGATGCATGTCATCTTGTACGGCAAGAACGGCAGCACGCACTACGAGATTGGCCGCTGTGCGCTGCGGTGCGCTTCACTCGCGTACGACCACCCGTCGCAGCGCAACATGTTTCTCTTTCTCTTCACGAGCCCGCTGCAGCCCATCCTGACGGGCGTCATAAGGCTGAGCCTGCGGCCGCTCAACTTCGGCCTCACGCCGCTGTCTGCGGTGGACTTCGTGGATCAGTTTTACGACCGGCTCGCGAAGTTCTACCGGCGCTACGACCCAACGCAGCTGCCGCACGTCGACCGCATCCTGACCTCGCGCCTGCACGGCCTGGAGGACTTCATGCAGCACCTTGTTGTGCAGCACGGCTGCGAGCCCGGCAAGGTGCGCCTCACCGTCACCATCAATAGCATCGACACACTGCTGGAGAGCGAGGAGGTGGAGATGACGGATAAGGACGTGCGGGTGTGCATCACGTTTGGCAGCGTGTCGGTGCACACGAAGAACTACACGGTGCAGCGCTTCACGGCGATGACGGTCGACGAGAGCTTCACGTTCGACGTCGTGCGGCCGACGGACATGATCCGCATCGACGTGGTCCGCGCGTCGGATGAATCCGTTGTGTACGGCCGCGTTGATTTCTCGTGCATCAACATCCAGCAGGGCACGCCGTCCAAGCAGAAAATGTACCTCGTCGGCGCCGCCGGCACGGTGGATGCCTTCTTCAGCGGCGTCATCAGCGTCGGCCTGTACAGCGACCAGATCGGCAAGAACTACGAGATCGACGTGAAGCACAACCAAATGGCGCAGGACCGTCTGCGGCGGTACGTATACCGTCGCCTGCCGGAGACGCTGCACCGCGTGAACGTGGCGATCGCGACGATTTACGACATTGAGTCCTTCCTCGCGCAGATCGCGCGCTCCTATGGGGAGGAGGACCCGACGTACGCCATCTTCTTCACCGTCACGGGGTGCCGCCGGCTGCGCGGCCGGTTTGGTGGCGTCAACCCCTACGTCTGCGTGCGCGTCGGCATCGACTCCTACCAGACCAAGTACATCAAGGACAACCTGGACCCGGACTTCTTCGAGTACTGCGAGTTCTGCATTGACCGTCCGACGGATCAGGTGATCAAGCTCATCGTGATGGACCACTCCGATCTCGGCCGCGACGACGAGATCGGCGAGGTCACCATCTCGCTGCGGGACGCCGCCATCGGGGAGCCGTACCAGAACTTCGTGCCCATCGTCAACACGCGCGCCGCGAAGGCGCGGGAGGCAACCTCCAGCGGCAGCGCCACCAGCCCGCCGAGCGCCGCGGCGAAGGTGCGCGACATCGGCTCCGTCGGCTTCAAGTTCACCATCATGGACATGAACATGATGGACCACGTCCGCGCGCGGCTCATGCGGCGCACGCGCAGCTCCCGACAAAGCTCGCGGCCGCTGCAGACGGCCACAGTGAGCGGCGGCGGCGGCGGCGGCAGCAGCACGCGCGCCGGCGATGGCGCCTCCGCGTCTCTGGCCCGCCCCGCCGTCGCGGGGAGCGAGGAGGTGCCCGGGGCGAGGGAGGACCGGCACCCGGGCCAGCTCGTGTCCGCCTGGGGCGCGCGGCTCACGGCGTGGCGCAGGCGCATGGCGCAGCGCGCGAGGGCGGGGCTGCGGCCGCTGCACGCCCGCACGACGAGCTGGGACGCCCACACGGAGGGCTCCACGGACGCCATGATGAGCGATCTCGACTCCGCCTCCACGCTGAACAGCTCGGTGCACCCCGCCGCGCGCCCGACGCTCAACCTGATGGACGACCACATCCTGGGTGTGGATGACTTCTGCATCAGCCACCCGCCCTCGCGCGTGCCTTCGCGCAGCAACTCGGAGGTGGGCGTCGACTTGGATGAGTCGGCGGAGACGGACGCGACGGTACTGCCGGTGAAGCGCACGGCCGGGACGATGACGGACGTGGACGACAACAAGCTGCTGTCGGTGCGCGTCATGTACTGCCACGACCTCTACGCGGGCCGCCAGACGCCGAACCCCTACCTGATGCTCTCCACGCTGCGCGAGACGCACTTCTCGCAGGTCGCCTTCCAGACGACCGCGCCCAAGTACAACGAGGAGTTCGAGTTCCGCATCGCGGACCCGGACGTGGACGAGCTGCGCATCACGGTGCTGACCGACACGGCGTACGGCCCGCAGCGGATCGGCTTCTGCTGCCTCGCCGTCAAGACGACGCAGCGCGACGTGGCGCGGACGCGGTGGGTGCAGCTGGTGATGGACGCGCACCTGCCGACGGCGTTTCACCAGGGGTCCATCTGCGTCGTCATGCGCGGCATCAACTTTGGGCTCGACTACCTCCCCTCCGACCACGCGGAGAACCGGCTGCGCGAGTTTATCGGGGCGCACCTGTCGAGCCAGTCGCGCGCGCTGCTGCACAACCTCGAGCTCTACGTCGCGGAGCTCTCACTGCAGGAGAACCTCAACAAGTCGTCCATCTTCATCAAGCAGGACAAGACGGACAGGAGCACGCCGGTGCCGCTGCAGCTCGGCAGCCCCAGCCTGAGCGAGTCCACCGTCGTGTTCGTGGCGATCAAGCGGATCGAGTTCGTGCACATCAACGGCGCGATGGCAAGTGAGTTCACCTGCGTCGCGAAGCTGAAGGTGCAGGGCCAGACGCGGGCCAAGACAAAGCCGACCGTGGGTGAGAAGGGCCTTGTTGTCTTCGGCGATGAGGTGTACGCCGTCACGGTGGACAACCCGCTCTCCGCGCCGATCCGCGTGTTTGTGCAGCAGACCGTGTCGCGGGAGAAGATCGGCGAGTGCTACCTGTCGCTCCTCGACCTGCACCGCGGCGCGGCGAAGGAGCGCCACTACTACCTCGTCCACGGCCACATGACGGCGAAGCCCGTCGTCGTGGGAATCATCACGCTGAGCGTGCGCAGCGACACCTTTGGCAGCACGGCGCCGCCGCCGACCCCGGCGGAGGAGTCCAAGTTCGACCGTCTCAACCGCTACTTCTACTACTACCTCGTCCCGGAGCTCGCGGTGATCGACATCAAGTTCGCGACGACGCTCAACGTGGATGCATACCTGAAGCGCCTCGTGGACACCTACGGCCCGGAGCCGGGCCGGTACACGCTTAACCTGACCATCCGGCGCGCCTTCAACCTCACCTTTGCGCCGCGGCAGAGCAAGGGGCTCACGCCGGGGCGCCGGCGCCAAAAGAGCGGCGCGGACCACAGCACCGCGCGCCTCCACCTCTTCGTCGTGCTGACAGACGGGCTGCGGGAGTGGCGCACCTCCATCGTGCGGGGCTCCACAGAGTACATCTTCTACGAGAGCTTCACCGTGCCGGTCGGCCTGCCGCAAAAGGAGCGCCTGGTGCTCATTGTGCGTAACTGTGTTGCGAACAGCGTCGAGGAGGTGGGCCGCGCGACGATCCCGCTGGACACCGTCACGGAGCGCGTGCGCAAGGGGCTGCAGCTGCCTCTCGTGAACAGCACCGGGTCCGGGCAGAGCGCCATCACGGGGTCCATCGATCTCAGCCTGTCGACCGAGCACTTCGGCCCGCGCCCGGCGGTGCCGGGTCCGGGGCACTTCATCGCGCGCGAGAGCAGCGACCAGCCGCTGCTGCTGCAGCAGACGACGGCTTTCTTATACCGCCCGGAGGAGCAGGCGGCCGACTTTGCGAACGACAATGGGGCGGACGCCCGCGGGAACGTCGAGTACACGATGCAGACCTTCTCCGGCAGCACGACCGTCGCGATCAGCTCGCCGATACGGCGGTCCCCACCGCGTCGCGAGATGCCCATGACGGCCTCGGCCCTGCGGGACCGGTCGCGCAGCCAGCACCGCGCGGTGGACTCCGTCGGCGGCGCGAGCGGGATGCCGGAGCTTTCGATGGGCGCCCTCGTGCCGCCCACGAGCAGCGAGGGCCCGACGCCGACGCGGCCGCTGCCGTCGCCGGCGAAGCGCGTGGATGAGATCACCGTCTCCATCTGCGGCTTCCAGTTCGTGTCGCCGCCGGAGCGCGACCTCTACATACGGGTGACGGACGAGGACGACATGCAGCTGCTGCGAACCAAGTCGCTCCCCGTCGCGCAGCTCGCGCTGGGCACCATGCAGCCACTCATGTTCGAGAAGAAGCAGCTCAACGCAACGCTGACGTCGCTGCGGCTGTGTATGAAGCTCGGCATGGTGCACCTGCTGAGCACGGCCCCGCTCTGCTACGTGGACTTCTGCTTCCTGCGCTGCGAGCGCGGGGCGACGACGCGGAAGCAGCTGCGGCTGTACGACATGGGCTGCCGCTTCCTCGGCATCTGCCACGTCGACATCGCACTGCCAGTGCGCAAGGAGGCGGACGAGCCGCGCGCCGCAACGGTGCCGCGCGCCATTCTCGAGGTCATCACGGACGACCTCGTGTCACTGTACAAGCTCTACAATCCGAAGGACCTGCGCCATCTGGATTCCGTCGTCAGCCGCGCGAACGACCTGCGCAGCCTGCACCGCGTCTTGCGCCAGCAGCTGGCGCCGACGGTCCTGGCGACCGTCTACGTGGCGGTGCACAGCGTGAAGCTGAATCCGTCCACCGAGGGCGCCGTTGTGCCGACGACCGTCACGGCCGTCGTCGGCGACTTCGCGGTCACGGTGGAGGCGCTGCCAGGCGGCGGGTTGGATCTTCTCGAGTGCGGCATGGCGAACCCCAAGCTGCGGCACATCCCATACCCGCTGCTGCGGCTGGACCTCTCGGGACGCAGCGAGCACCTGACGCTTCAGCTGCGCGTGGCGCACCGCAAGCGCAAGACGCTCGAGAGCATCGGCGCCGCCGGGGCCTCGCTGCGGGCCTTGCTGACCCCCAAGGTGTACGACATGGGGGAGCTGGTCACGCTGCCGCTGGTGTCCGTCAAGACGGATAACAACACGGCGCTCTCGACGATGGTGGGCAGCATCAGCTTCTTCCTCGTGCCGCCGGCGGACGAGAGCTACCCGAGCACCGTGCGCTACTCGGGCCGCCTCGTGCAGAACCTGAACCGCGCCTACGTGCGCTACTACTTCGAGCGCATAGAGACCTTCCTGAAGGAGAAGGACCCGAACGGGCTGCTCCATCTGCACTGCACGTGCTACGACGGCTGCGTCGCGAAGCAGGACTGGCGAGTCGGGCTGCCCAAGTACCTGGAGAGCCTCGTGAATCGCTGGGGAAGCGAGACGCAGACGCCGGGTCCGGTGCCGCCGCTGGATGAATGAGGGGCGTGCGTCTACAGGGATGTATGTGCATACGGCGATCTTCCCCCCCTCTCTCTCACTCTCTCACTCTCTCACTCTCTCACTCTCTCACTCTCTCACACTCTCTCACACTCCCAAGAAGAGAACGAGAGAGAAACAAGCGAAGGAGAAACTATGTCTGTGTATGTGTGTGTGCGTCGATTCTAGAGATTGTTCTTCACCCTGTTTTTTTTTCTCTTTCCATCTTCCTTAATTCACTCATTGAAACTTTTTTTTTTTTGTAACGTGCGTGTGCAGTTTCCTTCTCATTGTTTATAACACTGTACACTAGAGATTCTAATCGAAGCGTGAAAGTGACTGAACAAGATCCACAAATGTCGTATGTAGGCACGTGTTTCTGTGTTTTATACACGTTCATGATAATGAATGCGTTCAACATTATATCTTCATTTTTTCTTTTCGTTTTTTGTATGTTAAGTATTTACTGTTCTTAATACATTTTTAGTGCTTTCAATAATAGTCAGCAGTATGGAGTGTATACTAGGACGTTTTCTCTTTTTTGAGCTCTGTTACCTAACCCTTTCCCCTCTCTCTCTCTCTCTCATCTCTCTTCGATGTCTTGCAGTTCTTTCTTTTTCTCTTCTTAACGTATAATCGTAGGAGAAAAGGCTTCAGCTACAGATAAAGAAGTCTGTACTGTTTTTTTTTTCGTTGTTTTCTTTTTCTCTTCTCTTTCAATTGTTATTCTCCTTTCCGTATTTTTGAACTTTTCTGTTACTGTTGATCTTACACTTGTTATTATTGTTTTCTGTTTCTTTCTTCAGTATCAGAACTTGTATAAAAAGATACACCAAGCAAACAACCCCCCAAAATAAGCCTAACTGATGAGCTCACACCACCGCTCCAAGCGTGAAGCGCGTCCCGCGGAGGGGTCTGCGAAACGCGACGCGAACGATGCGCATGACGACGCGGCGCCCCGCCGCCGTCCGTCGCCGCAATCATCCGCGAGGGCCACCGGCTCCTCGCAGGCGCACCCGACGGACGACCGTACACACAGCCGCGGGCGCCACCACAGCCGCAGCCGCCACCGCTCGCAGCGCCCCGAGGAGCGCGCGTCGCGCTCGCGGAGCGGGCGGCAGCTGTCGGCGCCGACGCGCCAGGCGGCGTCGGCCTTTGTCGACCCGAATGCCTACGCCGGCTCGCGTAGCGCGCGCGGGGAGCCGCGGGTGGCGTCGTCCGCGAGCCGGCGCCTCGAGCTCGACTCGGGTGCGCTGTCCGGCCGGCGGGACTCCTACATGGCCGACGACTACGTGTCACCACACCGCAACGACGCGGGCCGCTTCGCGTACATGGAGCCGCTGCACTGGAACACGCCCTTCTCGGACGACGCGTCCGGCGGGCCGGTGGTGGGCCGTTTCCGCGTCCGCATCCACCGCGCGGACGGCGTCTTTGCGGAGATGGAGGAATCGGCGCCGTACCGCCTGCTGCCGAGCACCTACGTAGCGGTGCACACGGCGGAGGAGCGCGGCCACTCCGGCCTCGCCACGGAGGCGCTGAACCCCGTCTTCAACGACGAGTTCATCTTTCACTCCTCGGACGTGATCCGCGACGCGCTGGTGTGCACGCTCGTCGCGCACGTGCCGCACGGCAACCGCGACAAGAAGGTGGCGGAGTGCGTCATTTCACTGACGAACCTCATGTGGGGCGTGGAGCGCGAGGTGTGGGTGCCCATGGTGCGGCACGCCGGCACCCCCTACGCCTACGAGCGCGGGGAGCTGCTCGTGAGCATCTTCTCCGAGGACTACGGCGTCGAGACGCTGCCGACGGAAGAGGAGGAGGCGCTCTTCTCGCAGGAGGTGCAGCGGCTGCTGCTCAAGCACGCGCCGCAGCAGCTCCACTTCCTCGACTGGATGGTGGGGGAGTACCTGCCGCAGGGCGAGCGCGGGCTGCGGCGGCTGCGGGAGAAGCTGCAGCGCAGCAGCCGCAGCGCGTCGCGGAACGCGCAGGGGTCCGCGAAGCGGCTGACGGCGGGCGCCGCGGACCCGCGGGGGGCCAGGGAGCTCGTCGCCGCAAGCCCACCGCCGGCGGACGGCTCTACGCGACTGCGGCTGACCGTCGGTGACGTGACCGGCCTCACCACCGCGGACGGCGCACCCATCAACGTGGAGCGCTGCTACGTCGTCGTGCTTGGCGCGGACGGCAGCAAGCTGCGCACGTCCTCCGTCACCTACCAGCGCCACGCCATCTTCAACAAGGACTTCGACCTCCTGCTGCCCTCCCCTGCGACGGACACGGTGCGGCTCGTTGTGTTCGTCAGCGGCCGCAAGTGCGCGGAGGTGGATGTGGCGCTCACGAACGTGAAGGCGGGCGTCCCCAAAGATGTCTCACTCATGTTGGTGCGCGCTGCGGAGACCGGCGATGCCTCCAACGGCGGCACGATCCGGCTCTCCCTCCGCACCGACCACTACTCGAGCCCGAACCAGATGTCGGCGAAGCAGGAGAAGGAGGCACGCGCGCGCGTGCTCGCGTACCTGTGGTGCTACCTGCGCGATGAGCTGCACCGGCTCGACGCCATCGTCGCGAGCGCGGAGAACCTCGACGCGCACATGGCGGAGTGGGTCGCGACGACGGGGCCGGAGAAGCCGCCGCACCGCGTCAAGGTGAACGTGCAGCGGTGCACCGGCGTGCTCCCGAGCAGCGACGTCGGCCTGGAGTGCCGCTGCTACGTGCGCGTCTCGGCCGGCCCTTTCGTCTGCTGCACCGAGCTCGCGGCGCTCCGCCAGAACTCGGTGACCTTCCACTCGCCCCTCGAGCTCGTCGTGTTCGACCCCGAGGTGGACGAGGTGGAGCTCATGGTGGTGCAGGAGTGGGAGATGCAGGAAGCCGAGGTGAGCCGCGTCGTCGTCGGCATGAAGGACCTCGTACGCGGCAAGACGTCCAGCAAGTGCGTGCACCTCGTCGCCGGCGCCGGCACGCGCACCGCGCTCACGCAGGGCGAGATGATGGTGCGGCTGACCGCGGTGGACTTCGACGGCGCGCGCGCGCCGGCGGAGGGCGAGCCCGCGCCGGAGCCCTTCAACGACTACCTCACCCGTCAGGAGGCCGTCGTCAAGCGGGAGTCCCCGGAGGAGCTGCACCGCGTGCCGTATCACTACGGCCGCGCGCCGGCCCGCGGTGGCAACCCCTCCTGCGAGGGATCCAAGGAGATCCAGGCGGCGCCCATGACGGTGCGCGTGATCGGGATGCGGAACTTCGAGCCCGGCGCGCACTGCTTCGTGAAGGTGTACCTCGGCGACCGACCCATCCTGCGCACGAAGAGCTACAAGCGCGGCGGCACGGAGGCGCTCTTCGACATCGACGACTACAACGAGGTGACCGTGCCGCTGTGCGACCCCACGAAGGGGCAGCTGACCTGCAAGATCTGCACGGAGGGCGTGGGGCTCGTCGACCACGTGTACGGCTGGGCGGAGGTGGCGCTGCGCAACCTCGTACAGGGCGAGCACAACATCCTCTGGGTGCCCGTCGTCCGCGCCCAGCGCGGCGAGCGGCCGCCGTGGTACAAGCGATACCTGTCGCCGGACCGCGAGGACAGCACGTCGCTCGCGCTGCCGAGCGTGGAGCTCCGCGAGCGCGACATGCTGACGAACATCCGGCACAACCGCATGACCAGCGGCGTCGGCGCCGTGTCACCCGCGCGCGGCGCCGATCTCGTTGGCGGCATCTTCAACAACACGAACTTGGCGCTCATCGGCCACGCGACCGCGCGCGACGGCGGCGAGGCCGTTGGCACGACGATCGGCCTCATTGGGCTCGACCTGCAGTCGAACGCCTTCCCCGTCACGAGTGTCGTCGAGAGCTTCGCGCGCACCACCGTCGCGGCGCGCGGCGATATGCAGCGGCAGGTACTGCTGCCGGAGGAGGTCGCGCGGGACGTGACGTCGCTCATCGCCAAGTACCGGCCGGCGGACCTCGGTAAGGTGCAGCCGCTCATCGCGCAGTGCTCTTCGCTGAAGGAGGCGCACCGCGAGCTGCGCGCAAAGATGTGCGGCTGCCGCGTCGAGGCGACCGTGTACCTGCACATCGACGCGGTTGAGATGAGCACGGCCGCGGGCTGTCAGCAGGAGGAGCAGCGCAACGTCGCGGTGGAGGTCACCTACGGCGAGGAGCGCGAGGTCGCGTGCCGCCACACGAGCGGCCGCCACGGCACCTACGAGGAGATCCGTCTCGACCTGGCGGCGCCGCGGGGCGACACGGTGCCGCCGCTCGTGCTGCGGCTGCTCGGCGTCTGCACCAGCAGCGTCGGCGTCGACAAGAGGCGGCGGTCCTCCTCGCGCGGCGCGAGCCAGGGGCTGGCCGAGGACCGGCCTGCCGCCGCGCTCGCCTTCCCCGGGGAGGTGGGCGAGGTGCACCTGTCGCTGCGCGCGCTGCTGACGCCCGCGCTGCACCGGCCGCAGGACCGCTTCAGCGTGCCCATCATTGCCACGAGCCGCGCGGCCGGCGGCGGGGAAAGGCGGTGCCTAGGCGCGAAGGAGCGCAAGGCGCTCATCGTCGGCCAGGTCACCTTCCATCTCTCCCTCCCCGCGTTCGAGCGGCTGCCGGGGTGGATGCGGCTCTGGCCGCGGCGCGTGATGCAGGAGCTGCAGCCCGCCTACGTGCACTACTACGAGCGGCGCATCGCCAAGTTCCTGCGCGCCCACAGCCCGCACGAGCTGGCGCGGCTGCATTATACGCTGTACGAGCGTGACGTGGCCACCGGGCGGTGGTACGTGTCCCTGAAGGAGTGGCTCCGCGCGCTGGTGCAGCAACACGAGGAGGAGAAGCGCCGCTATGCGGCGGAGCACCCGGAGGCGCCGACCGCTGACACAACTGCAGCGGCGGTCGGGGATACACGCGAGGCGGCCGACGCTGAGGCCCCGCCGCGCATCACCGCGACTGACGGGCCGGCGCGCGCGACGGGCGGCTCCTCCGGCGGGCTGAAGCGCTCCGAGAAGGGCGCACGGCCGTCGCACCGTCGGTCCAGGAAGCAGAAGCCTGTGGCGGAGCGGGAGGCGGCATGAGTGTTTTTAGGTTTCCATACACATGACCCTCCCGTTTCTCCTCTCTCACATTCTCTCTTCTTCTCTCGTATACACAGAAGGGGAAGCAGGCTTAGTTGTTGATTGTTCAGTTATCACTTTTTTTTCCCATCATGTTTACTACACATCGTCATTGTTTTTTAGTTATTTTTTTTTGGGTTTGCTCGTTCAGTGTCGTTTTTTCCCCCTTTCTTCTGTTTAGTACCTGTGAGAAACACAAAGCTCACTTTCCCCTTCACACCGTTTTCGGTTTTACTTTGGCGCCCTCCTTCTCTTTACCTCAAAGAAAAATAAAAATGAATTATGAAACAAATATACATAATAAGAGAGCATAAATACACAAGAAAACCAAACGAAAGAAGAAGCTTTTTAAGAAAGAAGAAAGCAAAGAGAGGGGAACGAGACGTGAACGAGACCTTGTACGAACTACTGTAGGCAACAAGCGATTCGACATTACTGTTACATATCCATATAAATACCGTTTTTTTCTTTCTTTTCAATTTTCATTTTTTTTTTCAATTACTTGGTGTTGGCCCTTTACCAATTCTTTCTTTTTGCAGAATTGCAAACAATAAAAAAATTAAAAAAAATGTAAATCCTGTATCTTTCTTTTCTTTTGGAAACATGCCAACAACCCCTCTTCAAAAATGTCTATACGCACAGTGGATGTACTATTTATCCGATACTATTACTATTTCTCTTGCAGTGCCTCTTGCGCATGTTTTTTTCTTTACCTCCTATCGTTTTTGTATAGGCCTTTCCCCCTTTTTTTTTGTTACGTCTCAGCTGATGCCTTTCCCGCAATTGATTATACTCCCTCTTTTTTCTCTCTCCATTTCTCTCCACTCTTTATCCTTATTGTTACCTCTATTCCGTTGTATGGCAGCTACTAGTTGTTTCCATCCATTCATTAGTTTTATTAGAAAAGGAAAAAAAACATAATAATAGAAAAAGGACACCAATTGAAAAGAAGTAGGACAACGACAAAGCTCACCGATCCTTCTCTTCCTTCACTGTCTGAAGTCGTCCCCTGCTTAGATAGACACCGTTTTTTTTTCTCGCGCATACACGCTTTCCCATGTCTTCGCAGTACTCGGATTCGGTGGACGCCGCGTCCATCCCGATCCACCCGAAACTGATGACGCACCGCGGCTCAGGTCCCGCGTCCGCGCGGCAGCCGCATGAGGAGCCGGCCGCCTCCACCTCCGCGCGCGCGGAGCCGCCGACGAAGGAGGACGCGATTGTGCAGCAGCTCTCGGAGCGCACGTGGGGCGAGAGCCGCCTCGGCGCGCCGCGGCAGAACTTCGACGGCAGCGGGGCGCCGCTCACCGGCGCGTCGCTGTCGGCGCGCGCGGAGGCGGCGGGGCCCGCCGGCAGCAGCGCCGGGGCGCCCAGCAGCAGCGGCGTCGTGCGCCGCGCGAGCCACGTGGACCCGGTGCGGCCCCGCCGGCGCGGGACCTCGAAGAGGAAGAAGGCGGCGCCCTACGACCACGTCCAGTCCGTCGTCGCGAGCTACCGCCACGGTGAGATGACGGAGGTGCAGGCGCGCTACAGCGGTGCGCGCAGCTCCTCCACGACGCCGCGCGCGTCGCGGTCGGAGCGGGCGGCGGCGTCGGCGTCGCAGCCGCAGCGCCTCGCGGAGCTGCAGCAGCGGCTGTCGCAGCTGCTGCCCGGCCGGCGGTCCCCGCGCGGCCGCACGAGCAGCACCAGCACCACCGTGCGCGCGCCGCGCTGCGCCTCGATGATCCCGGACCGCTACAAGTACGTGCCGAAGCCGGTGAAGACGGCGGAGGAGCTGGAGGCGGAGCACTCACCCAAGGGCAAGAGCACGTCGCGGAAGGGGACGCCCCGCAAGACGCCGCGGAAGGCGTCGAAGCGGGCCGCCTCGCGCCGAAGGCAGGAGGGCGCCGTGGTGGCGGAGAGCGCGACCAGCAGTGCCTACCTCCGCGGCGTCCTGACCCCGCGCAGCACAACGAGCCGCGACGGCGGCGCGGCGCTGTGGCCGAACGCGCAGACGCTCTACCCACTGCGCGCGTTCAGCGCGTCCGAGCCGGAGGTCCCCTCGGAGCCGCCGGCGGAGGAGGAGGCGGCGTACCGGTCCGTGTTCCGCGCCAAGCTGATCTTTGACGTGAAGGCGCCGGTGCTCGCGCGGTGAGGGGCCGCGCGGCGCACCCGCCGACCCATGTCCCGCCGCTGTGCGGTCTGCGTGTGTCTATGTTATGGCATATACACATGTGTTTTTGTTTTTGATATACCATTCTGTCTCTTTCTCGCTTTTGATTGTGAGGCAAGTTTTTTTTTGTTTATACCGCATTTTTGTTATTGTCACTTGTTTTTTTCTTCTTCTTGTGTTCCTCTGTGCGGTGCTCTAAATAAAAGAATTGGGTTACGTATTTCCCTTTCTTTCGTTTAGTGTAGGGATCTCTTTTTTTTCTTTTCCCTTTTCTCGATTGCTTCATTGTACCTGTTAATCTTGTAGACGTTTGCCGATGATGTCTTTGGGTGTATATATTTTGCTTTGTTTTGTTTTTCGTTGTCGCCGTATACTTCCCTACTTTCTAAATAGATAGCGTTTTCACTACTTGATTTACATTGTCGTTCTGTCCTCCGTAATGAGTGCAGCGTCACAGTGCGCTCTAATCAGCAGATTGCTTAAGCAAACTATATATAAGTGACAAAGTAAAAAAAAAAAGAAGAAAAGTGAATTACATAAGTGCCGTACAAGTATCTCTCTCTCTCTTTTTTCACCTTTTGTACTTTATTTTTCTTCTCGTTGTGTGTGTGTTTGTTAATGTAACGATAATTTTTGTCTCTGTTCCTATCATAATAATAACGATATGCGAGCCATTATGTAGCGAACACTCTGTACTATTTGAATTTCACACCTTTTTTTTGTGACTCACACATTTGTTGTATGTATGTATATGCGTGAAGCACTATGTCGGTTCAAATTCTGTTTTGTTGGCTGTTCCCTTCAATGACACAATTCATCTTTTCCTCATCTCTTTTTCTACTAATGAATTGAAACAACATCATAGCACCATTTTTTTTCCTTTTAGATTCTAGATTTTTTTTTTCTGTATATTCTTCTCTTCGTAACACTTTTCACTTTTTTGTACCCCTGCCACATCGTAGCTTTATATATATATATAGTTAGTCGTAGATAGTTAGATTCTTTGCTTTTTCTTTTTTAGTATTTCTTCCACACAGCGACAAACAGCGGCATACCCATCTCCTCCCTCTCCCCCCCCTCTCTTGTACGTTTATCTAGTGCTGGCGCGGCTCCCGATGGATCTCTACCCCACCAGCTGGACCCCACCGACGGCGACGCCGGAGGTGCAGCGGTACAGCCACGACAGCTGGGGCGCGTCGCCGTCGGCGGCCGGCACCGCTGCGGCGCTGTCTGCCACCGGCGCGCCGCGCGGCCGCCGCTCGGAGGCGCCGCCGCGCATGTCCATGGCGCTGCACGGCGCCAACCCGTTTGGCATGAGTGGCGGCGACCTGCTCTTCACGCGGCCAACCGTCGGCTACGTGGCGGCCGACGACAGCCCCGCCCTGCGGTGGGCGGGCCGGCCCACCGTCAACGTCTTCTTCATGGGCGGCCCGCGCACCGCGCTCGGCTACGGCGGCGACTCGGACGAGCGCAGCCCGCGCCGGTCGGACAGCGCCACGAACGTCTTCGGGCCCCCGGGCGGCGCGCTGCCGCCGCCGGTGGTGAGCCTGACGCAGCCGTGCGAGCTGCCGTGCGATGGCGGCGCGGAGCTTGACGAGCGCACGAGCGGCACCAGCGGCGGCACACAGACGCAGGGCCTCACCGCGGAGGACGCGCTGGCCGAGCTCGAGTCCGCGCCGCGCAAGAGCTACCTGCGGGAGGGCGCGGACGGCGACGACACCGAGGCGGACGCCGATACCGTACTAACGGAGGAGGAGGAAGAAAAGGCGCGCGGACCCCCACTCCCCGCCGAGGCGGGGGTCGGTGCTCGGCCTGCCGGGCTTTGCACTCGGCACCGGCAGCGGCTGGCAGGCCGTGTGGGGGGCCGGCCCGGCGGAGGAGCCGGAGCTGCAGCCGCTGGCCCGCACCGTCTGCGCCAAGACGCTCGCCTTCCAGCGCCGCTCCGTGCGGAGCGGCACGAGCGACACGTTCTCCAGCTGCGCCGGCCCCACCGCGGTCGGGTCCGTGTACGGCGACCTCGCGTCGCTGCCGGCGGACTACCTGGGCGAGGACCCCTACGTGGCGCGGCGGCTGGCCGCCGACGATGTCGTGGACCAGCTGCAGCACATGACGGTGCAGGCGTCACCGACGCAGAAGCGGCTCGCCTTCGACGACGAGCCGTCGCTGCTGAGCACGCGCGATGAGGAGGACAGCGAGGCGCCGCGGACGGCGCGGTCGTCGGCGGTGGGGCCGCTCATCGGCGGCACCTCGCCCGCCGTGAAGGTGCGCAGCAGCGTGCTGCCCAGCTTTAGCTTCGCGCCGCCGAAGCGGCACAAGCTGACCGGCATGGCGCTGCTGCAGTCCCGCAAGCGCTGCCTGCAGGAGATGCTGGCCGACGACGCCCACCTGCCGCCGCCGACGGCGGATGACCTGCTGTCCTGCACCGTCGCCGCGACAGCGGTGCTGGAGGTGTGCCGCGCGAGCGGCAGCGGGACGAACAAAGCGAGCCGCGCGCTGCAGTGCGCGCCGCTGCGGCGGCAGCCCGCCGCGGGACCCACCTGCGCCGAGCCGAACCACCCGCTGTCGGTGTACACCATGTGCAAGCGATTCCGAAAGGAAAAGCTGAACGCAGACAGTCGTCTTGTGAACCACAGCTTCCCGCCTATGCACACCGCGGCGTGGGACGGCGGCGTGCAGCCCCACCACGCGGGCGACGGCGGTGCGACCGCGCCGTTGTTCCTGTCGCCGCGCAACACGAACGTGGCCGCGCCGGTCGCCTGCGGCGGCGGCGTGGGCGCCAACGAGGAGGAGGGTGGCGGCTGGTCCCCAGGGAGGTGCCAGGACGGCGAGCGGTGGCGGCCCTCGGTAACGTCGCCGGCGGAGCGGCACGCACGGGTGCGCAGCTGCGGGGACTTTTTATAACCACACCTGTCAGTGCTAAATGCTATAATATATATATACCACGTGCAGTGACTTTACCCTTTTTTTTGGTTTCTTTTGTGGCTCCGCATCACTATCGTTACATGCGCAGAGTGGTGTAACCGCTTCCTCTCTTCGCTGTTTCTTTCCGTTTATTATTATTATATATATGTATTTGTTGTAGAAGCGCAAAGAAGAAGAAGAGGAAAAGCAAAAAGACAAAAAGAAAACACTTACCTGACCGTGGAAAAACACCTTGTACCATTTCTGACTATTTTACCGATGTACCCTTTTATTCCGTTTTTATCGGTTATATGAATACGTGTATGTACCTATTTGTATTTACACACAGACGAACAAGCAAACAAACAAAAATCGATAAGTGAAAAAGAAAACAAATAAACATTGTTAGTCACGAAAGCAGTAAATACAAGGATATCCTCTTGTTCTGTACAAACTTAACAATAGTAATAATAATAATGTGTATCAACACGCGCGTACTGCGTATGTATGTAGTTCTTTTTTCTTCCTTCTCTTTATTTATTATTTATTGTTTTATGTACTCCCTTTTTTTTTTGTGTCCTTCGTTGAGGTTTTATACATATCTCTTTTTTATTTATTTGTTCTTTTCTCATTTTTTTTTTGTGTGAATCTGAGAGAGGTTTGTTTTCTTTTTACTTCCTTTTTCCTTTCCTTAGATTCAAAGTATATACATTTTTTCGTGTCACGTTGTTCTTTATTGTTTTTTTTTCAATCTTATCCAAACTGGAGAATGAACCGGTGCCAACGTTTTCTTTTTTGTTCTAGACTTCTTTTCGTTTTTTCTTGTCTGCAGATCTACTCTGGTATCCCGCGCGCATGCGCATAATTTGGTCTCTCTTTCTCCTTCTCTCTTTTTTTTTCTCCATTTTTCATGTCTCTTCTTATCCGCAGTTTTATTATTATTATTATTATTATAACCTTTTTTTTTCTCACACTCTATAGAGGCTCCTCTTCTTCACTTCTCCTTGTACGAGTCCTTTGCATTCCCTTACCGCAGCGCCTTCATGACCACTGTCGCCGTGAGTAGCAGCAGCAGCGGCGCCGCGCATCCCACGACGGCGGCCGCGGCGGCCTCCGACTCGGCTGTGTCGAAGTACTTCCTGCAAAAGGTCCACGAGCTGCGGTCGCTCGAGAAGCGCAAGATGGACACGTACCAGCGGATGGAGGCGCAGCGCAACGACCTCAACCGCCGCGTGCGGCACCTCAAGGAGGAGGTGCAGATGCTGCAGGAGAGCGGCTCCGTCGTCGCCGACGTGGTGAAGGTGATGGGGAAGGAGAAGGTGCTGGTCAAGGTCGGCTCCGATCAGGGCAAGATGGTCGTCGACGTGGAGAAGAACGTAGAGCTGGCGGACCTGACGCCGAACACGCGCGTCGCGCTGCGCAGCGGCAGCTCCGCGATCCACTACATTCTGCCGACGAAGGTGGACCCTCTCGTGTCGCTCATGAAGGTGGAGAAGGCGGGGACGGACTCGACCTACGACGAGATTGGCGGGCTCAGCCGGCAGGTGAAGGAGATCAAGGAGGTGATTGAGCTGCCGGTGAAGCACCCAGAGCTCTTCGAGGCACTCGGCATCGCGCAGCCCAAGGGCGTGCTGCTGTACGGGCCGCCGGGGACCGGCAAGACGCTCCTCGCGCGCGTGGTCGCGCACCACACGGAGTGCACCTTCATCCGCGTGAGCGGCGCGGAGCTGGTGCAGAAGTACATCGGCGAGGGCGCCCGCATGGTGCGCGAGCTCTTCGTGATGGCGCGCGAGCACAGCCCGTCCATCATCTTCATGGACGAGATCGACTCCATCGGGTCTTCGCGGCTCGAGTCCGGCAAGCACGACAGCGAGGTGCAGCGCACCATGCTCGAGCTGCTGAACCAGCTGGACGGCTTCGAGGCGACGCAGAGCATCAAGGTCATCATGGCGACGAACCGCATCGACGTGCTGGACGAGGCGCTGCTGCGGCCCGGCCGCATCGACCGCAAGATCGAGTTTCCCGCGCCGGATGAAACCGCGCGCTACGAGATCCTGCGCATCCACTCTAGGAAGATGAACATGACGCGCGGCATCAACCTCAAGAAGGTGGCCGAGAAGACGTCGAACTGCTCCGGCGCCGAGATCAAGGCGGTGTGCACGGAGGCGGGCATGTTTGCCCTGCGCGAGCGCCGCGTGCACATCACCCAGGAGGACTTTGAGCTCGCCGTGGCCAAGGTGATGAGCAAGGATCAGGACAAGAACGTGTCCATGAAGAAACTTTGGAAGTAGGTTCGTGCCGTCACAGGCTCTAGGTGGTGCAGCGGAAACAACAACAAAAAAGCGACTGGAACACCATCTACCGTGTACTCATGGAATGCAATGGATAGTTCTTAGTGCTCTCCGGCGCACATCTGTAGTGTATCTGGGAGAAGGCAGTGCGTTTTTTTTTTTTTTTCGTTCCCCTTTTTAGATGATAGTGAAGATGTTATTATTATACAGTGGAAAAGTGTTTGTGCATGCACTCAATTTTCAGATGACCGAAAAAAAAAAAACAAGAGAACTGAGTAGCATCTCTTTTGTTCTTTTCTTTTTTTTTGGCGGTCTCTTGAAATGAGACCCTTTGATGTATTACTATAACGTATAGTTCTGATACTTTCAATTCTCATTAATGTACATGTATTGGTTTCCTCGTCTCCCTTGTTTCCCTTTTCCCACTGTTAAAACCCATTTATAAGAATACATAGGATAGAATAAACGATCGACATATATACACTTTTATTAGTTCATTTTTTTTTCTCTTTTCTCTTTTCTTTTTTTTTTCTTTTCCCCCTTTTTTTGTGCATTTTGAAGAGTTTTTTTTTGCTTGTTTCTGTAGTTTTTGAACCTTTTTTTTTTTGACGCACTTGCGCCCCTTTTTCTTTTTTTTCGTTGTGCGTTTTGTTCGAACGTGTATATTTATATTCAGTATTCATATTACTTCCGACCCACATTGTATTTACACACACACATATATAACATACATATATTGGGATAAACACGCCGCACTTTTCTATACCCCGGGGGCTGCACACAGGGAACACCATACAAATACACACATACATAGGAGGAGAAAAAGGATAAACCGGGAGAGACGAATTGTTCATACTAATCGCAATAATAGTATACAAACACGCTGCCGTCCTTCTTTCTTTTTCTTTCCCCTTCTCCGCTCGGAGTCGAAACATGTCTTTAGGTATACCGGCCGCTCTCATCCTCGGGAATGTGAAGCGTGCCTTCGGGGACCTGCGAAAGGCCACCGACACCGCGCACCGGCTCGATGCGGAGGGCATGCTCATCACTAACCTCGAGTTCGCGTGCACGGCGCTCTGCGTCGGCGGTGAAGAGTTCGTGCGGGAGATCAAGTGCTCCGACTGGGTGCAGACGTGCACGGCGATCCTGTCGGCCACCGCGCGTGCGTCGCAGACGGGGGTGGAGTGTCTCGCGATGCGCGTGCTCGCGCTCATCTCGGACACGGTGCCGAAGGGCACCTTCATCATCGGGCGACGGTCGTCCAAGACGGTGCCGCTGCTGGTGAGCTACCTGACGCACCCGGACTACCTACTGCAGCACGAGGACTTCACGGAGGACCTGCTGCGCTGCCTGTGCTTCCTCAGCGCCAGCTGCCGCGATCCGCTCGTGGAGAGCAACACACTCGATCGGTTAGTCGCGCTCGACCCCCTGACGGGCGAGCGGCACCTGCGGCGGCTGTGCCTGCAGACGTGTGGCAATCTGCTGCGCTCCGCGCGCGCGACGGAGTGGCCGCTGCTGCAGGGCGCGGTCCTGCAGCTCATCGAGAACACCTTCGACTTCTGCGCGCTGGTGCTGCGGCTCAACAACCGCCAGGAGAGCACCGGGTCGTGGGCGAACGAGGAAGGCGACCCGGTGCGCGCGGCCAGCCCGACCGGCGTGCTGAACCCGTCGTCGCGCTACCAGGCGCAGGTGGCGGCCGCGGCCGCGAAGGCGCCCAACGTTAGTGTGAGTGAGAGCGAGGCCGTTGTGCTCACCCGCTACTGCCACTGCCTCGGCTTCATTGCAGACCGCCTCCTCGTCTCGGTGCAGCTGCTGAAGAAGCACAGCCTCATCGTCGACAACCTGATACGGCTCTCAACGACGTTTATCGTCGTGTCCGCGAAGACGAAGGGCAAGACGTGCGAGCTTTTCCGCTCCACCGGCTGCAGCATCCTCCTGAGCCTCTACTTCACGGACCCCGCCTACGCCATGGTCCTCTTCACGCGTGGTAATGTCTTCGATGCGGTGTGCCGTTCCATGCTGGACTCCCTCCACGGCCCGAAGGAGTCCATTCAGGATGCGTCCAACGAGGGCGACACCGAGGTCGCCTCCGATGCCGAGACGGACGACGCCGACGCGAACGTCACGGCGACGACGATCCAGCAGGCGGCCATGGAGAGTCTCTCAACCGGCCGGCCGCTCTCCCGCAAGGACGTGCGCCGCTCAGCGAGCGAGCTCGGCATGCAGCAGGAGGGCAGCCGCACCGACAGCTCCGGGATCGCGCCCCTCGACGCGAGCCGGGTGCAGCTCGCGGAGGCGGAGAGCGTGTTGCTGGACCAGTCTGACGCGGGGTCCCCGGCGATACCGCCGCAGAACTCCATGTTTGCCTCCGCCACGCAGCAGAGCGATGACCCGAGCGCGGCCACCGCTGGCGTGGACGCCACGACGGCTCCCAACCCGCCCACCGTCGTCGCCGCGGCGCATGAGCCCCAGGACGGCCTGGCGCAGCATCTGCTGTCGGACAACATGGCCGCCGTCCCGCTCATCTCGGATGAGCTCTCCATCATACCACTGCTCGAGTTCCTGATGGTCCTCCTGCCCATCTCGAAGGACCCCCGTGCGATGACGGACAGCATGGCGGTCACGGTGCCGCACTACGGCTGGGCATGGGAGGACGATTTCCACAACACAAACGGGTGCGCCGAGTCCTTGGCGTTCCGCACGGAGCGCGAGTACGCCCGCATGCGGGCCGCCGGAGCGACGTGGGAGACGATGTTCGAGGTCTTCCACAACGGGGCCAAGCGGCCGCTGCTGATCGACTTTGCGAATCAGCTCTTCATCAATGGCACGGAGATGTTCCCGCACACCTTCGCGCGGGAGCCCTTGCTGTCGGGGTACCGCCACATGCGCGTGGACGGCATGGAGGGCGGTTGCGAGTGCCGCAAGCAGACGACCGAGATGCACCGGGGCGACGTCAAGCGCCTCGCGGAGGGCCCTAACACGGAGGAGGAGTCGGAGTACGGCTCCGACACGGAGGGGCGTGACCGCGCAGACAGGGAGGAGGGGCCCGGAGGCCCCTCCGCACCCGCCCTCGAGAATCCTCAAGCCTCTGTCGCGAGCGGCACGCCGGCCAACCTGCAGGAGATGGTCAGCTTCAGCAGCACGGAGGACCACCACTCGCCGTCGATGCGGTCCCGGGCCGGCCGGGCGAGCGCGTGCTGCTTCTGCGCCGGCGGCGACGTCGCCACGGGCAACAAGAAGTCCAGGAAGGACAAGAAGGGCGGCGGGCTCTTCCACTCCCACGGGGCGGACTTTGCGGACCACCACGCGGTACAGCAGACGAACCTGAGCGACTCTCGCGTCAAGCTGCTGACGAGCGCCGCCACGCGCATGGTCTACCTCTCGGAGGCGTCGCTTTCACCGTTGCTCTCGGTGTGCTCGCCTGCCCTCGTGGCGATTGTGAAGAACACAGTGAACCCCATCGTGGCGCGCCACATCGCGGTGCTGCTGCTGCGCATTGTCTCGCTCGCGACGGAGTTCTGCTGCGGCAAGGAGGCCTACGAGAGCTTCACGACGCTGGACGGGGGGAGCCCCACCGCGGAGGCGCGGTTCCTGTCCGGCAAGAAGCAGAAGAGCAACCTGTCCTCCCTCTTTAACCGCAAGAATGCGAACGCGAAGCGGATCGAGGAGATGATGACGAGTCTGGCACCCACATTCTTCAGCACGCTGAACTACCTCTACCTCACCCGCACGTGTGAGATGAAGGGGTACTTCTCGTACGCCTTTCCGTTCAAGCAGCTCTGTGACGATGCCAACATGCGGGATCGGTTCCAGCAGATTGGCATCGGGAAGGACTTCGCCGCCTTTTACTTCAACATCTCTGCGGAGATGCACATATCGGCCGCGGACGCGCTGATGCTGCTCATCTTCTTATACATCCGCATCTTGCAGCCTTCCACGAGTAGGGAGAAGAAGCGCAAGGACCAGCATGGGCACACCCTGTCTCCGTTCCCGGAGGGCGGCCTCGCGCTCTCCGCGGAGACCACGACCCAGTGTTCGCTAGAGACCGTGCTGCGGCGGTCGCAACTGGAGCTGCTCATCAAGTGCACTAGGGACCGGCTGAGCGAGATCTCGGCGCTGCGGAACAACGGAGAGTATCTCGACGATCTCCGCCTGAACGAGTTCTCGAAGAATAAGAAGGTGACCCTGCGGTTGTGCCCGATCAGCTACTGCCCCTACCATCTCAACATTGAGTCTGCGTGGCTCGTGACGGAGTCGTTTTACACGGCGATGGACAGCGTCCTGAGCGCCACGCTGCGGCGGATGCAGCGGTACTCGCCGGCCGCCATCCCGCGCGCGCCGGCGGCGCTCATGCTCTCCTACTTCGACCAGCAGCTCGACGGGGACGCCGCGCAGGACGAGAAGCCGGTGTGGATGGGGAACCAGACCACTACCGACACACGCCGACCGGACAACGCAGAGTCGGTCATTCACGTCTACGAGAACGTCAATCCGCTGTCCTCGAAGCACAAGGCGAACGGCACGAGCAGCCTCGGCTCCACCCCGTCGCCATCGCGTGGGCCCAGTCCATGCGCCGCCCCCACCCCGTCCCAGAGCATGTGGCTCAGCACCATCGATCGGCGAGTGCAGGCCATGTCGGAGGCAGCAGCGGCTGACCGCAGCGCGCCGGTGAAGGCGCTGTGGCCGGCCCTCGCTCTGTATGAGGAGCTCAAGGCCTCGCACGCCGAGTTGCGCACCGTCGCGGAGCAGTGCCCGGAGGTCCTTCAGCGGGCGGCGGCCGCGCTCATGCGGTGGGCCACCCCCTTTCTGCAGCTGGAGGCGTGCGAGCAGGTGCTGAAGGACCCGAGCCTCCTCGCGCGGCTCAACCAGCCGGCGGCGGCCGACGCGCCCTGCGGCCCCCCGCTGCCGGAGCAGGTGCCGCCGGAGGCCCGCGCGAAGCTGCTGTCGCTGCTGACAGACCTCATGCACACGGTCGACGAGCAGCTGGGCGTCGCCGCGGCGGACCAGCTCTTCCCGCCGCTGCTGATGAGCCAGAGCTGCAACTTGGAGAAGCGCTTCGGCCGCAACCGGGCGAACGCGTCGCACGAGGAGCTCATGTGGACGCCCATGGCGGTGGGGCTGGAGCCGTACCGCCACACGGCCCTGCACGGCAACAAGAAGGTCGAGAGCGCCCCCACCGGCTTCGACCTCGACGTCCTCCCCGTCCCCCTCGACGAGGAGAAGCTGGAGATCACGCTGCTGGGCCACACCTTCGCGTGCCTGCCCTTCCCGCACGACGGCGCCCCCACCCTCCCGACGCTCATGGCCATCCCCACCATCACGGTGGGGTGGCTGCGGCTCATCATTCTGCAGCACGTGCGCCACGGCGTGCGGAGCGAGGGGGTCTCCTCCGCCCCGCCGCCGCCGCCGCCGCCGCCGCCGCCGCCGCCGCCCTCTGCGCGAGATACACGCACCTCCAGCGGCGCGCTCGCCGGTCGGCCCCCCGGCCCGCTGTGCCCCGCCACGGGCAGCCCCAGCCCGCGGAGTGAGGGCGCGGAGCCCGTCCGCACGCTTGCCGGCTCGGCCCGCGCCTCCGCCGTCGCGGAGACGCTGTGCGCGACGGAGACGGTGCGGGCGAGCAGGCCAGCTGTGCAGGGCGCGTTCGACAGCAGGCCGTGCGGCATCCCGCGGTCGGATGACCAGGTGCTGCTGCTGGTGGACGGCGTGCCCCTGTTCTCGCCGCACTGCACCATCCTGGACGCGCTCTTCTACTTCAGCAAGAATGGCCACGGGCTCCGCCAGTGCTGCGGCGCCCAGCTGTCTTCCTCCAGCCGCGCGACGGCCGACCACCAGTTCACGCACTTCACGAGTGAGGTGCGCCAGTCACCCTTCTGGAGCGCGATCCACCGCATCCACTTTGTGCTGCTCGCCCAGCCGCTGCCGCCGGAGTTCTTGGAGGCGAACTACGGCTGCGGGTGCCGCCCCTTGCTGGACGGGGCGCCCATCGTGCGCAGCCTCATGGCCGCTGCGCACAAGCCACAGATGGATCTGATCTGGCCCCGCACCACGCGCACCGCGCGCCTGGGGGAGCGGATGATGGGGCCGCACTCGCCCTTCTACTGCTCCCCGGCGCACATCTTCATGCAGGCGGCCGCCGGCGGTCGCAGCGGCGCCGGCGACGCGACACTCCAGCTGCTGGAGGCCCTCACCCTCGTGACGCGCATCACGCCGTCGACGGCCGGCGACGGCGGCGACGAGGGCAGCGGCGCGCCGCGGGGCGCGCTGTCCCCGGCGGCGATTGGGGTCGCGAACGACCAGCGCCGGCTGAGCAGCTCGCTGGTCCATGACATGTTCGGCCAGGTCTCCTCGTTCATGCTGCCGTGCCTGATGCACGTCACCATGCAGCGGGCGATGAGCGGGCAGCTGGAGGGGCACCTGTCCAGCTACGCGGTGTGGAATTACCCGCAAATCTTCCCGCTCGAGATGCGCGTGACGCTGCTGGAGCTGTTTCTGTCCACGCGCCGCCGCATCAGCTCGCGCATCATCCGTATTCTGCGCACCTTCAACAGCAACCAAATCCGCAGCCGCTTCCTTGGGTTCAGCTGGCTGGCCGAGCCGGGCGTTGTGCAGACAGGAAACCCTAAACGCGTGTCCGTGACGGTGGACCGCAAGTGCATCCTCGACGGCGCAGACGTCCTGCGGCGCTACGCGTGGTGCGCGCTGCCGCTGGACGTGTGCTTCCTCGGCGAGCCCGGCATCGGCCTCGGGCCGGCGCTCGAGTTCCTCGAGGAGCTCGGCAAGTGTCTGATGGAGCCGTCCCTCGGCATGTGGCGCACGGAGGAGGTCTCGGGCGGCTCCGCGACGGGGTGGGTGACGAGCCCGTTCCTGTTCCCCGCCGCGCGCCAGACGCTCAAGACCCTGCACCACTTTGAATCGCTCGGGCTCCTGCTCGCGCGGCTGCTGCTCATGCGGCGCACGACGAACCTGCGCTTCCACCCGCTGCTGCTGCGCCGCCTGCTCGGCCAGTCGCTCACGGAGGAGCAGAGCATCCGCGGCAACCTCTGCCTCGTCGACGCGTCGCTGGCCAGCGCGCTGGCGCAGCTCGAGGCGCTCGACGCGGAGGACCTCGCGGCGATGGAGACGTACTTTGTGCTCCCCGTCAGCGAGGCCCCCGCGCGCGCACGGGCACCCTTCGCGAAGGGGAGGCGGTACCAGGTCGACGCCGAGTACCCCGAGACGGCTGATGGCGAGATCGAGCTGTTCCCCGGCGGCGCGGTGACGCAGGTGACAAAGGCGAACGTGCACGACTACACGGACCGCGTGCGGCGCTACTACCTACACCACCTCCCCGACCTCGTGCTGACGCGCGTGCGCATCGGGCTGCACACCGCCCTCAACAGCCTGCACCTGCGGCTCTTCTCCGTGTCGGAGCTGGACCTGCTGCTGAGCGGCCCGCAGGGCAAGCTGTGGGCGACGCCGGCCGACTTCGCGCAGGACGTGGTGACCTCGCACGGCTACAACCGGCACACGCCGGTCGTGCAGTACCTGCTGGAGCTGGTGCCGCAGTGGGAGCGGGAGGACCAGCGGCTCTTCCTGCGCTTCATCACAGGATCGAGCGCGATCCCGCTCACCGGGCGGCTCGCGAATCCCATCACCGTGGTGCGGCGCGACGCCGCCGGTGGGGGTGGTGGCGGTGGCGGACTGCTCCCCGCGCACTCCGTCAGCAGCTCTGCGATCGGGCTGCCCGCGGCGGACGGGGAGGCGCCGCCGGCTGCGGCGAGCGCGGGTGCCTGCGGCGGGGTGGATGGTGACACCGTGGACTGGATGCTGCCCACCGTCAGCACCTGCTTCAACTACCTGAAGCTGCCGTGCTACAGCAGCAAGGTGGTGCTGGAGCGGCAGCTGAGGCGCGCGATCGAGGAGGGCCAGGGAGCCTTCATGCTGACCTAAAGGGACATCGCAGCATAATAGACACTCTAGGACTACAGCAGCCCGCCTCTCCCCCCTTTGTTTTCACTGTGCGTTCCACAATATGAAAGATTCGGAATAGTTTTTTTTTTAGTATAATGAGTGTTTTTTTTTTCGTGCTGGTTCAACACCCTTATACCCTTGTATATACTGTTTTTATACTCTTCTCTTTTTTTCTTTTCTCTTTTTCTACTTTTTTTTTTATACTTGTTGTTTGTATATATGTTTGTAATTATTATTGCTGGTTTTGTAGATACCTCAATAACTTGCTGCGACCAAAAAATGCTCTTTTCCCTTTTTTAGTAACTTTTCGTATATCTATATCTACCTATTTGTTTTCATGTAGTCCGATGAACGAGTGTAACATAAAAGAACAAAAACATCTCTCTCTTCTTACATTAACTTCTATAGACGTTTAACGGAAATTGTAAAACATGTTGACTTGACGGTGATTTCTTTGCATATGGCTTGTTCGACCTTTGTCTCCCCCTCTCCCCCTTTCCTTCCTGTTATATTCCATAATAGCAACATCAAAAAGGAAAGAAAAAGAAAAGAATGCAGCGATTTTGTGAGTACACCCGTGTCCGTGTCACGGCGCCCCTGGTGCGGTGCGCCGTCCACACGTTCGCATCGACAAGCGCCGTCGCACCAGCGCTCGTGTCGGAGGTCTCGGGCTCCCGCTCTCCCAGCCTGGCGGCGAGCGAGCAGGGGCTGCCACCGCTGCCGCGGCGCCACGGCGGTGGTGGTGGCGGTGCCGCTGCCGCCGCGCGGCTGCCCGTCAGCCGCCGCTTCCACCACCCCACCGCGCGTGTGCTGGAGCCGGCGAGCGGTGGTGGGGCGTCGTCGCCGCTGCCCTTCCCCCGGCCCTGGCCGCCGGCGTCGCTCGGTGCGAAGGAGTTCCTGCGGCAGTACTCTCCCCTCTACCGTCGCTTCATGGGCAGCAGCACGCGGTTCCCGGAGGTGCACCTGACGCGGCAGGCCATCACGGACCTCGAGCGGGAGCCGCTGACCCACTCGCCGCCGAGCTTTCTGAACGACCACCTCTGCATCTTCATGGTGAAGGCGCTGCGGTGGCTCTCGGATCGTCTTTTCCGCGAGCGCTACGTCCACCGCGCAACGATGTTGAGTACGATTGCATCGGCGCCCCCGACGGCGGCGGCCGCCGCTGCCTACCTGCGCATGTACAGCCGTTCGCGCCAGCACCTGGACCAGCCGCCGTACATCCCGCAGGCGGCCTCGGCCTCCGCGGCGGCGGCGGCGGCGGCCAGCACCGCGACAACCGGCAGCTATGGGATGCAGGGCCGCTTCACACCGTCCGCGGCCGGCGCGATCCCGCGGAAAGGGGGCAGTGCCTACACGAACAGCTACGCGGAGGAGCTGCGGGGGCTGCTGTCGCAGGCGGAGAGCCACTCGGTCCACTTTTACATCCTGCTGCACCTCGCGGACATTTCCCCACTGGAGCGCGCGGTCGTGCTGCTGGGGCAGGGGGTGCACCTCACCCTCTTCTTCTTTCTCTTCCTCCTGTACCCGCGCATGGGCTTCCGCCTGATGGGGTACCTCGGCGAGGAGTCCGCCGTCGTGTGGACGCAGATGGTGAACGACATCGACTTGGGCAAAGTCGCGGCGTGTAAGGTGCCCCAGCTCGCGCTGACGTACTGGGGGCTGCACGAGGGCTTCCTCGCTCAGGAGGCGCCCGTGCCGGCCGTCATCGCGGAGCTGGCGGACCCGGCGGCGGCCAGCCCCCCCGCACCCACCGAAGAGGCGGCGGCGGCCGTGCTGGAAGCGGAAAAGAAGGAGGCGGCAACGACAGATGAGACGCGACCGGCGCGCCAGGCCGGTGCAGCCGCGGCGGTGGGCCGAGCCGTGGACTGCCGGGAGACCCTGACACTTCGAGATGTGATACTGTTGATTCGATCGGATGAGAGAGTCTTTGTGGAGCTCAACCATCAAACGGCGGACGCGCTGGATGCCCACCGAAAAGCACAGGGGAACGTGTTTTTCGATTCTCTGTTAAAAAGGTTCAAGTAGGCGGGCTTCCTTTCTTTTAATAGTCGTACAGAGCAGCATTTCCTTACACAGGCACCTGAGTGACAAGGGTGATTGCATTTTCAAGCTGATGAGCTTTGCTCGTACCTGTCAGCCTTTTTTCCCATACACTTCTAAGGCTATATATTGGGTCTTCCCTTAACTGCCTTACACACGCACATATATTTTAGTGCGTGATCGAAGAATAACATTCAGAATATATAAACATGGAAGAACTACTGTTTAAAGAAACTAGTTTTTTTTTATTTCCTTCTTCTTTCTTTTCCTTTTGTTTACCCGACAGACCCCACAGCTCTGTATGTTCTCATTGCCCATCAGCATGCAGTTGCCTTAGATGCTTCTTTACCTCTCACTTGCGTTTGTACTCCACATTTTCATCCGATTAAAAACTAACCAATGAGAAAAAGAAGACAATCCTATGTACATAACCATTTGCTTTATCAGTATGTAGATATATACATGTTCTTGTTTTTATCTCTTCACTGTATAAATTCTGTTCTTCTCCACTTTTCTCTCTTCAGTTTGTATATCGTTTTTTTTTCATTTTTGTTTCACCCTTGTCCTTGAAAGAGCGTTCGGTATCAGTTAGAAAAACCCACGTTCTTTTCGACTCTCCCTTTAGCATAGATCATCCGTTTTTTTTTTTGTTTCATCTAGACCAATGAGTACCGAGTGGAAGCAGTTTATCATTGTGTTAGAGTCCAAAGGGGTGACCTTTGAGCAGATCCGCGGTGCCTCCGACCGCGCCGGCGTGCTCGCGTCCATGGGCTTCACGGAGCCGCTGAAGCGCGCCATCCTGGAGACGGAGTGGCGCCGCCGCGTGGGTGACCTGGACGGCGGCGCGGGCGCGTCGCCGGGGGGCGTCGCGACGACGAGCGGCGTCTTCGTTCTCCCGCATGGCAGCTCTCCCGGCGGCGGCGGCAGCAAGCGTGCGAACCCGACGACGGCCGTCACGCGCGAGGAGGCGCGCGCGCTGCTGCAGCAGCCGGACCGCGGCCTCACCGGCATCCCAGAGGAGCTGCAAGACACGGTGCTGACGGCGGAGGTGCTTGCGGCGGCGCTCGGCTTTGGCGGCGTGTACCTGGCGCTGAGCGGCCGCAGCGGCGAGGGCTTCTCCGTCAGCGACAAGGTGCCGCTGTCGATGCGGGGGTTGTGCCAGACCATTCTGCCGGTCGCGGACGCCTTCGTGGCGCTGCGGGAGGTGGAGAAGGCCGAGTACACCGGCAAGACGCTCGTCGCGATGGCGCTGGGCGAGGTCATCTCGGAGGTCTGCACCAGCTACGCGCACGAGATCACGAAGCTGACCCGCTGGAGCGAGGACAAGACGATGCCGCTGATGGGCGTTGTATCAGAGGTGCTGCGCGTCGGCCAGCACATGGTGCGGCTGCGCCAGCTGCTGCCGATGGACCTGCTGCGCACGGACGCGGCGGGCGAGGACGGGCTCTACGGCCAGCCGGAGGCGGCGAGCGCGCGGGCGCGGATGATGGACACGTACAACAGCCTGCTCGGCACCCGCATCCTGAACCACCTCTCCGGGCAGGCGGAGCGCAACGCGCGGAGCAGCGAGGAGGAGGAGCTGCGCCTGCTGCTGCTGCGCCGCTCGCTCGTGCCCTATCTGCGCGTGCTGCACCAGTGGATGCACGCCGGCGTGCTGGGGGACCCCTACGGCGAGTTCTTCATCACGGAGAACGCCGAGCCGGCCGCCCGCAAGAGCCGCGTCGGCATGCTCTCCGCGGCTCAGCGGCAGCACACGCGCCGGCTCTTCCCCGAGGCCGCCTTCTTCGGCCTCTACGGCATCAGCGGCGGGAACGAGATTGAGGCGAGCCCCGGGCAGCAGGAGGTGGTCGCCTTCGAGCGGCGCTTCTCCATGAACAAAAAGATGATCCCGAGCATCCTCGAAAAGCCGAGCCGCGTGGCAAAGATGATCTTCTTTGCCGGCAAGTACTGCTGTCTGCTGCGCGAGTACAACGGCAGCCTGCCGAACTTTGGGGAGGCGGCGGCGGACATGCTGGTGTGGACCGACGTGGACGACCTCCATCGCAAGATCCAGGACTCGTTCGAGATCGCTAGCAGCGCCGTCATCCGGCTTCTCCTCAGCCCGCAGATCGACCTGCTGGGCCACGTCAACAGCCTCAAGTCCTACTTCCTGCAAAGCCGCGGCGACTGGATGGTTTCCTTCTTAGACGCCGCGGACGAGCTGCTGTCCAAGGCGCCGGACAAGGTCAAGGTGAACTCGCTGCGCGTGCTGCTGCAGGCCGCCATCGCGCGGTCGTGCGGCAACGACCCGTACCACGGCCTCATCGGCTGCAGCTTCTCGGACTCGACGCTGTCGACCATTGTGCAGCGCTTGCTGCGTCAGCAGGAGGGCGGCGGCGGGGGGGAGGGGGAGGGGGAGGGCGAGCTGCTGCCGGAGGCCGCGCCGCACGGGCGGTCGTCCGGGCGGCTGAGCTCCGGCGCGGTGGACGCGCAGCAGTGCGTGGAGCTGCTGCAGCTGGAGGTGGACCTGCAGTGGCCCATCACTCTCGTGCTCGATGCCGCGACGCTGCGCCGCTTCAACGCAATTTTCCGCCTCCTCACCGCGGTGAAGGTATGCGAGCGCCGCTTGAGTGCCGTCTTCTTCAACAACGAGGTGCTCGCGACGTTTAGCACCGCCTACGGCATCAAGCACCAGCTCGTGCAGTTCCTCCAGCAGTTTCACTTCTACGCGACCCGCTTCGTGCTGGAGCCGCAGTGGGAGCGGCTGCTGCTGCGCCTCGGGCAGTCGGATAGCGTCTTCGGGCTGTCGCAGGCTCTGCAGGACTTCTTCACGCAGGCGGAGCGCGGGCTCGTGCTGTCGAGCGCGCCGCGCTTCCGTAGTCTCAGCAAGGTGTTGGAGCTCGGGAACCGCCTGTGCGAGGTGGGCCTCCACAGCAGCACGGCCACGCTGCCGCTCATCGAGTCCACGCTGAGCTCGATCGAGGACAGCTTCTTGCAAGCGCTGTCGGAGCTGTCGTCCCCCGTCGGCGCCGACTACGCGCAGCTCGTGCCCTTGTTCACGTGGATCGACTTCAACGGCTTCTATGCGCGCCATCACGTGTACCATGTGCAGAGCGGCGGCAGCACCGCGGTGACCGCGTAGGGCGCGCGTCGTGAGGCGCATCAATGTACTGGACGACTTTGTGTCTTTGCGATGATGTGCAAAACAGTTGTTTTCCTTTTTTGAATCAACCTTCATCTTTAGTTTTGTTTGAATACCCACATTGCTCATAGAATAACTATATATACATATATACATACATATGCCATACGCCTTTATATATGTTGGGGTATGCATCAGAATATGAAGAAGAAGACAGATATGCTCGCTTGACCCCCGCTTCGTTGCACTTGTGGTTACACGATTTCCTTTTCCTCGTTGCCTCTCTTTTCTAGCCCAGTTTTTGTACTTAACTCGCCCATAGACTTCTACAGGTTGTACGAAGGACTTGTCCACTTCGTCTTTTTTTCCTTTTAAATCATTTCTTTGCTATTCTTTTCTCCCCTTTTTTTTTCACCTTCCGTAGCTTCGCAAAAAAAAAAAAAAACATTGTATAAACCTATAGTACCCCTTGTCTATACCCACCTTCATTTCACATGGGTAGCTTTCTGGCGAAGCTGAAGGGTCTCTTCTCCGACGACAAGAAGCTGGAGCTCTGCCTGGTGGGCCTCGAGAACAGTGGCAAGACAACACTCCTCAACGTGCTGGCGCTGGGCCACCCGGTGGAGACCTTCCCCACCATCGGCCTCAACGTGAAGGCGGTGAAGAAGGAAGGGGTGTGCATGAAGATGTGGGACCTCGGCGGCCAGGAGCGCTTCCGGTCCGAGTGGGGCCGCTACACGCAAGGCTGCGATTGCGTCGTGTACTGCGTGGACGCCGCGGATTACAGCCGTGTGGAGACGGCCGGCAAGGAGCTGGCGCGGTTGCTCTCGGACAGCGCGCTCAACGGCCTGCCGCTGCTGGTGTGCCTGAACAAGATTGACCTAGAGCCGCACATGAGCAAGGAAGAGTGCATCCAGATGCTGGAGCTGGCAAAGCTGAGCTCGAACCCGTGGGTCGTGGTACCTATCTCAGCGGTGCGGCAGATTAACATCGGCGAGGTGGTCGACTGGCTGGTAGGGCAGTCTCACGAGGACTAAGGTGCACTAGTGACAGGCCTCGTGTTGGATGGTTTTGCGTCTAACACTATACATTTATATATGAATGTCACTGTACCAAAAGAACACACACACACGTGTACGTGTATACAATCCTTACATTTTTTTTTGTTGTCTAATACTTCTTCAGTTTTCTTCTTGACTACGATTTAACGTATTGGCATCTCTCTCGCGTGTTATGTCTGAACTTCCTGTGCCCTTGTATATAGTATTTCTCCTCTCTCTTTCTTTGACTGACCGCTGTTTTTTTTTCGTTAATCTCGTTTTCTGCTTCCTCGGTTTAGAAGATGGCGAAGAAAGTGACATTCAAGGAACGTGCAAAGCGCACCAACCTCAAGCAGCGGCACAAGGTCGCGACGGACCTGCGGAAGCGGATGCAGACCAACCGCCGCTCGTACAACCGCTACGACCGCTTCGAGAACGATAGCCGCCCGATGGAGGAGCTCGTCGCAGACATCGCGCAGGGCGTGTCTGTCGCGATGCCGGGCAACCACCTCGACGCGCGCGCCCTCACAGACCTGCTGCTCGTGTCGAACCCGCAGCCCGTGCGGGCCCCCACGCCGGCGGAGGCGCCGCCGCAGAGTAGGGAGGAGCTGCGGGCGCAACAGGAGAAGATCAAGCGGCGGCTGCGAGCCGTCAAGGAGACGGAGGACCCATGCATGGCGGCGCAGGCGGCCCTCCTGGCGGAGCAAGAGCAGCAGGCGCTGGCGGAGCGCGACGCGCAGGCGGCGCGCGGGCAGTCGCACGGCGGGCTGAACAAGAACCAGTACCGCCACCACGGGCAGAGCCACGTCTTCTGGGAACGCGTCGGGCTGCACCCCCGTCTGCTGCGCGCGCTGCGGGAGCTGCACTTCACGCACCCCACCCCTGTGCAGGAGCAGGTGCTGCCGGCGGTGCTGCTGCCGGAAGACGCGGCGGAGTCCATGCGCAGGCCAGACGCCGCTGCCGCCGACACGACGGAGGAGGACCGCGCGCCGACGGGTGAGCGCAGCCGTAAGAAGAAGAAGAAGCACACCAAGCAGAGCGAGGAGGCACCGAAGGATATCGTGGTGTCGGCCGAGACGGGCAGCGGCAAAACCCTCGTCTTCGCGATCCCCATCCTGCAGCAGCTGCTGGAGCAGCTCTACGGCAGCGAGGCGACGGAGCCGGCGGCCGCGGGTCGGAAGCGGAAGCGCGCTGAGGGGAAGAGCGGCCAGGCCACCGAGGCCACGCACGAGGAGGCGGACACTGCTGCTGCTCCGGTGACGGAGTTGACCCCGCGGAAGCAGCTGTCGCGCAAGGCCTTCAACGCGCGCTGTATGTTCGCCCTGGTCCTCTCGCCGACCCGCGAGCTCGCACTGCAGATCAAGGAGGCCTTTGTGCAGCTCACCAAGTTCACACCCGAGGTGACCGTCGGCTGCATTGTGGGTGGCATGGCGGCCGAGAAGCAGCAGCGCATTCTCAACCGCCATCCCCACATCCTTATCTGCACCCCGGGCCGTCTGTGGGAGCTGGCGCAGAAGAACGAGGGCTGCTACCTCGGCCACAGCATCAGCCGCCGCCTGCGCTTTGTGGTGCTGGACGAGGCGGACAAGATGCTACAGTCGGGCCGCTTCGAGGAGCTGCGCCAGCTGCTCGAGCGCATCCACTGCGAGATGCTTCCGGCCGGCTTCGTCCAGGAGCGGGAGGAGGGCGCGGCGACGGGCGAGCTGCCCATCCAGGAAGGGCGCTGGGACCTCGAGAAGCAGAAGTTCGTGCCCTTCACCAAGGCGGAGGTGGAGGCGCGGGCGGCGGAGAAGGCCGCGCAGGAGAAGGAGAAGGCGGCGGAGGGCGGCGAGGATGAGGAGGAGGGGGAGGAGGGCGGTGAGGGGCGAAAGCGGAAGGACCAGCCACGGCCGGTCCCGATGCCGCCGGCGCCGGAGGCCGGCCACCACGTCACCACCTACGTGACCTCTGCGACGCTCTCCCTGCAGACCAACTACGAGCGGCGTGACATGAAGTCCAGCAAGAGCATCATCCGCACCTCCAACGCGGACGTGATGGGCCAGGTCCTGCAGCAGCTGGAGATCAAGCCGAGCAACGCCAAGATCTTTGAGCTGCAGCCGCAGTCCGGCGTGGTGGCCAAGATCAACGAGATGTACATGCGCTGCCCGGAGAAGAGCAAGGAGCTGTACCTCTACTACTTCCTGCGTACCTACAAGGAGGAGCGGAGCGTCATCTTTGTCAACGCCATCTCGATGCTGCGGCGCCTTGTGAAGATCATTGACATTCTGGGCATCCCCGTGGTCGGCCTGCACGCCGCGATGCAGCAGCGCCAGCGCCTCAAGTTCATGGACAAGTTCAAGGCCGGCACGATCCGCGTGCTCGTGGCGACGGACGTGGCGTCGCGCGGCTTGGACATTGAGGGTCTCAAGTACGTGGTGCACTACCAGATCCCGCGCACGACGGACGCCTACATCCACCGCTGCGGCCGCACGGCGCGGTGCGGCGGCACCGGCGTCTCCCTCTCACTCGTCAGCGCGATGGAGCATGTGTCCTTCCGCAAGCTGATGGAGTCGCTGGGCCGCAAGGAGAGCGACCTCGAGACCTTCGCGGTCCAGCCCTCCGTCGTGCACCAGCTGAGCGCGCATCTGCGCCTCGTGCTGCAGATCGACAAGCTGCAGCGCGAGATTGACAAGTCGAACGCGAGCAGTCGCTGGGTGACGCGCATGCAGCGGGAGGCCGAGCTGGACACGGACGACATGGTCGACCCCGAGGCGACGGCGGAGAACCGCGAGAAGACGCGGGCGATCAAGGCGCTGCAGAAGGAGCTGCACCTCCTCGTGCAGAAGTTCAACGGCTCCTACGGCGGCAAGGGCGCCTTCCGCACCGGCGCCCAAGCCCTCGGGGCGAAGCTGGCGGAGCAGAAGCTGATGGAGCGGGCCGAGCGGCAGACCTTTCAGGTGGCCGCCGCAGCGCCACCGGCGTCCGCAAAGGCCCGCAAGCGCGCGTTCGTGATCCCGGAAAAGCGGAAGGCGACGGTGTTGGACGTTGTCACAGGAAGGGCCACGCACGATGCCACGCTGGTGACCGCGCCGCCCAAGAAGAAGAAACTGAAGCTGGACAAGTGATGCATTGGCATTAAACAGTACCTAATTAAAACGGTTAATAATGGAAACCAATGATAAACAAACAAATAACACAAAACAACACAAAAAAGCAAAAAAAAAATAATAAAAGAAAAGAAAAAGTAAAGGTGAACTTTACTATTTCTCCCTCTTTCTGTCTCGCTTGGTTTATGTTGACATTAAATATGCATACGTACACAACTGCGCCGTGTATTCGATTAAAAACAAAAACGCAACAAAAAAAAGCACATCACTTTAGCTTCCCTTGTATATTTGGTTGTTGTTCTTGACCAGCTCACGTGCCTTTATATATCTGATGCATGTAAAGCTCGACAAGGAGGATTCCTCTCCAATGCTCCACTTTTATTGCTTCACGCTTCTCCACCCTTCGGCCTTCTGCTCAGCATAACGCAACGATATAAGCAACACCAGCACCAGAAGTCCGTGTCTCTCTTTTTCCCTTTCTCTAGTTTTGGACTGCATTTTTTTTTCCTCGCCTCTCATGCGCCGTGTCTGCGCGGTGACGATGGCTGCTGCTGCTGCCGCCCGTGGCGGTCTCCATCGCGTGCCGTTAGCGGCGCCTAGAGCTCTGTGCGTGCCGGCCCGCGCCCTGGCTTCGCTCGTGGGCGCCCCCACCGCGATCCGTCGCTTTGACCTGAAGAAGCACGAGATGGAGAAGCGGCGGTTGCGCGAGCTGGAGAAGGCGGGCATCGACCCCGATGACGACGAGCCGTGGGTCGCGCCGGAGGAGCAGGCGCGGCTGGACGACGAAGAGGCGGCCCGCCAGGCGGAGGAGGAGGCGCGCTTGCGGGCGTACCTTGCGAAGCGCGACGAGGAGGACGCAAAGAAGCGGGAGAAGTTCAAGCAGTTCCGCGCGCGGCAGGTGGCGATGAGCAAGCAGCGGAAGAAGGCAAATGCGGAGCGCAAGGTGGAGCGCACCGCACAGCGTGGCGGCGACGAGGAAGTCGAGGAGGAAAACAGTGATGTCACTGCGGAGCCGTTACAGGAGGGTCCTCCAATGAAGTGAGTGCCGGGGACGAGGGTGCAGTGGCGCACCAGAATGCCCCCTTTTCCCTTTCGACATACAACATCGGATCTTTACATTTGCTTTTCTTTCTGATCGAGTTTATATCACACCCAACGCGCGCTTGATCTTTGCGCTAAGTGAGCTAGTCAGTGCTCTGTCCTGTAATCACATTTTACACTTCCTTTGTCTTTTTTTTGTTGTTGTTGTTATGAGCGACTGACACGAGGAGGCGACTTAATGACATGGAGAGATAAGAGAGGCAGCGCACCATTACCGCCGTGAGCAGCTGAAGAACGTGTCTATGTTTCTCTCCTGACGTTTAGTAGAAAGCACATATTTTTTTTTTCCAATAAAACTGCCCAATCACCTTCTGATCTGGCTACGACGCGGACCCTTAGAATACAAGGGAGTGTGTTTGGAGCATCGTAACTTATTCTGATTAAGATTTTGTTTTGTGATATAGGGAAATAGGTGCTTCGAAGCGAAAGTGCTCTTAGCTGGAGAGGGAAAAAAATTACACTCGCTTATCAGTGTGTTGGACTATGAATGAATGAAGAGAGTGCTGCTCGAACCCTCTCTTTTGTTGTTGTTTAACTGCGACGTACCTTTTCAACATGTATGCATTGTTGGATATACATATGTACCATTTTATTATTATTGTATTTCTTTTTCTCTCTTTCTCTCGCTCTCTCTTTTTTTATTTTTTATTTTCGCAAAAAGTAACATAATCGAAAATGGTCGCTGTTCGCGCTAAGGTTGGCTCCCGCAGCTTCATCCGCCAGAAGCAGCTCCCGAAGGGCAAGAAGACCTTCAAGATCGACTGCTCCATCCCGGCCACCGATGGCATCTTCACCGAGGACATCCTCTCCGGGTTCCAGCAGTTCTTTCAGGACAACGTGAAGCTGAACGGCCGCAAGGGCAAGCTCACCGAGAAGGTGCGCCTCGCGATGACGGACAACGTTCTGTCCATCACCAGCAACATGGCGTACCGCAAGAAGTACTTCAAGTACCTCACGAAGAAGTTCCTCAAGAAGAAGGAGCTCCGTGACTACATGCGCATCCTGTCCACCGACAAGGACACGTACAAGCTGAAGTACTTCGACATCAAGGACCAGGAGTAAAGCAGTTGCGTTTGATTTGCTGTGTTATTTATTATTGTTATTATTATGATTATTATTAATATCTTTGCGGTTTCATCTCCAGTTGCTTTTTTGCATGAACGGACAGAATCCCAACGGATAATAATGATAATAATAATAATATGGAAAGAGCAGCAAAACAAAACAGTTATGTTACCTTAATCTTATTGTTTTTCCCTTTTTTGTTATTTTGTATCAAAGAAAAAAAAAGTGAATGAGCGCTTATCCGCAAACAGTAAAGAAGAGACGTGAAACGTGAAACGCACCCCAGACATCCTTGGCATGGCGGTTTGCTTTTTTCCATCTAGTTGGAACATAGCTCCACTCTTTTTTTTCTCTCTGATTATCTTGTCTCTCCTGTATACAATTCCACTTTTTTTTTTATCTAGTCTTGGTATACCGCTTAGATATGCTTCAGCTGATTGACTACACGGTGAACAAAGGCCCCAGCAACGTGCTGGTGCCGGAGGAGGGCGACTTCAAGGCCCAAAAGGTGCTCATCATCAACACCCGCAGCTACCACTCGGACCTGCTCGATCACGAGCGCACCAATCGGGCGCGGGACCAAAAGGTGGAGGGGTCCGGGGAGGTGTCGACGGGCCCGCAGCTGCTCCAGGAGAACCGCCGTAGCAAGGCGGAGCGCGCGGTTCGCGCGGTGAAGCGGGAGCAGCAGGCGCCCGTGCAGGCCGCGGGGGGCAGTGGTGGGCGGACGAACTCTGTGCCGATAGTGGACAACGAGGACATCAGCGCGTGCAACACGTTTCTAGAGATCATACGGCAGAACGATGACCTATGGAA
>AUXH01000098.1:0-41268 GCA_000482145.1 Strigomonas culicis
CGGGCACAAGACTTCGAAAGTCATACAGGGGAGTGCTGCCCTGCATCGTGGCCGTGGTGAACGAGATCATCAAGGTTGAGTAGGGCGGGAAGTAACCAGTCATGAGGATGGTCGCGTTCGTCACCGTCGTCTGGGTCATGGATAGATTGAACAGGCTAATCGTACTGGACACGGAGCTCGAGAAGCCCTTGAAGCCAAGGCCACCGCCCTTCACCGCGCAACCCTTCACGTAATTGTAAGACTTCACCGAGGAGCTATCCATCGTGCTGACATCGTACACCACGTCATCAATCTCTTGGTTGGTCAGCCGGAAACTGTCGGTGATGGGGATCACCGTTGTGGCATCCGTGCGACAGACAGTCAGGAACAGTACCGTACACGCGACAAGGGCATAGAGCGGTGTATATGGTAACTGCTTATGCCAAGGTTTCATTTTGACGGAAGTGGTTCTTGTAGGTTATACCAGCTAGTGTCCAAAGGAGGAACTAGAGGCAGAAAAAGAAAAGAAAAAAGAGAAGGAAAATGAATAATAAAAAAACTAGAGATGAAATATGTAGAGAAAAAGTGTGTATACAGATTCATGGTGAGAATGTATTATTTGCAAGTATGTACTAAATACAGTTGTTAAAGTACCTACGCGCCGCTATCATTATGGTTGTCTTGACAAAAAGGAAGATGATGTTTTGTTAGTATACACACATGTATATATAGGTGTGTGTGTGGGTGTGTGGGTGTGTCGGCGGAGCACACTGCCCAATGAAAAGGCACGTAAAGGGAAGTGTACACATGCTCTTTCACTATTATTGTAGATATCCTACTTAAAATAAAAAAATATTGAGCGGAAGGAAAAGCAAAATACAGAATCATCGCGATCGCATGAGTACAAGACATTTAATTAGTGCGCTTTAAGATAAAGTTCATGACGTCATTCATCACTTGATCACCGCACACTTCCGTCAGCACCTCGTGATACGCACCAGCGTACGTGACCATCTGTTTGTCGCTTGACACAGCGTCGCGGTGAAACTCGCGTGCCGCCTCGATGGAGCACAGCATGTCATCTTTGCCGTGCACTATGAGAAATGGGAACGTGCTGTGTGCCATCCGGTTACGTAGCTCCTCTTGGGCGCTCAAAAACTCGGCAGAAAAGCGCGCACGTAGCGTCGCATTGCTATAGTACGGGTCTTGTCGCACCAGCTCCACCACGGGAACATTGTGGCTAACCAACGCCACGTCAAGAGTGCGGACGGGCAACTTGGGGACCCAACTAGAGAGAAAGAAGACGAGGCGTCGCAGTACAGAGCCAATCTCTTCCGTCGTGCGATATGCGGGGCCGCTCAGCACGACACCTGCGAACAGCGTCGCGTGACGCAGCGCAAGGTGAGTCGCGATAAGACCCCCCATGGAATGACCCAGCAGAAAACGAGGCTTTTCACGTAGCGCTGGGTATGTATCTTGAATCTTGTTAACAAACAGCTCCACATCGTCCACAAAGTCAAAGAAGTTCTCCACATAGAGACGGAGCCCCTCACTACCTCCACTACCTTGGTTGTCCACCGCGAAGGCGGCGTAGCCTTCCCTATTCAGACGCAGCGCAACCGCATCGTAGCGACCTGTGTGCTCTCCGAGACCACAGACAATAAAAACGATGCCCTTAACATCACGCTCCACCAGATGCCGAGGCCACCACTCCATAAATCGAAGCCACAGACCTTGCTTGTTCTGAATGTAACGGGGAAAGAGTCGAGGATCCGGAGGCGCGCGTGAAGGCGTAGCGTAGGGCAAGTTATGCCCAGCTGTAAACAAATTAAAGAAAAAGAACATGGGGATAGCTCAGCAGGTGAACGTTTTCTTTGCAAATGAAGATGAGTCGACAAAAAGTACAAATAAAAAAAAAAGAGAAATACAATGTGGAAGAGGGTCGAACAAAATCTGTGAAGAGAATGAAATGGTTCATAAGCACAAAGAAAAGGTCCGTGCAGTACTTACTAACTGTAGCATAATAGAGAATAACAGCACAAGGCACACATAGAAGACTCACAACAATAGAGAAGATATACGGATGAAAAAAGAAGCATTGCTTCTCCGTAAATCGGTATTTGACCTTTGATCGTGTAATTATCGAATTCATGTAAAAAAGAAAGGTAAAAAAAATAGGTAAATAAAACCTTCTACAACAACATGCGAAATCTTATAAGATATTTAGTGCTTTTCACCATAGGTAAAGGACCTGGAGAGGGCACAAATCGAAGACTCGAGCAGGGAATGAAAACACGAATGATAAATACAAAACAAAACAGAAGTAACGGTAGTATATATGCATAAAGAGAAAGGGAGTGAGAAAGAGAAAAAAAAGTAAAAAAAATAGACAGACTGGCAAAGGAAGGAGAATTGAATGACCGAGAAACGAATAAGGAAATTGAAAGCAAGACGCAATATCGACGGTCTTTGAAAGCTGCTTTTAACGGTTTTACTTTCTTCCGATGATTATTCTCTCCCCATCGCGTCTAATTCGTGTCGCTCCTCTATGTACGTCCTCAGCAGCTACAGCACAGATAAGTACCTTCTGCCTGTGCCTTGTGCAAGAGTCTGCTGTATCCGTAGAAGGTGTTTTGTTGCGCCGAAAGTGACACGTATGCATTCACTCCACCACCAGAGCATCCGTGACCTTCAGCGCCTCGTCGAGGGCAGCGACAGCAGTGTCCATCTCCGCCTCTGTGATGATGAGTGGAGGCCCCACGTTGATCGTGTTCACGTGAGTGAGCACAAAGACGCCGAGTTCCAACAATTTGGCGCCGACCAGGTCGACGGCGGCGGCCTCGCCGCGGCTCTTAGAAACATTGGTCGCGAATGGCTCCCTTGTCTTGGTGTTCTTCTGGAGATCGATGCCCCAAAACATGGCTGTGCCGCGGACATCCCCCACACTGGGGTGCTTGGCCTTGAGGGATTTGAGCTTCTCACCAAACTTGGCACCCGCCGTCCGGGAGTACTCGATCAGGTTGAGACGCTTGTATTCGTCGATGGCAGCAATCGCCGGTGCGACAGTCATCGGGTGGCTTTCAAACGTGTGACCGTGTGAAAAGCTGTGCTCCTCAAAGTAGTCCGCAATCTCGCGCGTCGTTCCCACCATGCCGAGAGGTCCCGCAGAGTTGGAAATGCCTTTCGCACTCGTGATGATGTCGGGAACCACGTTCCATTTGTCAATGGCAAACCACTCGCCCGCACGGCCCCAGGCGGACATCACCTCGTCACAGATGAGAACAATGCCGTACTTCTTGGTGAGCGCACGAAGGCGGGGGAAGTAGTCAGGGGGGGGAATCAGGATACCGTTGCTGCCCACAATGGTCTCGAGAATAACACAGGCGATGTTGGGCTCATTCTCAAAGAGGTACTCGTAGTACTCCATGTGGCGATCGGAGCTGATCCCGAGAGGGCCAGGACGGAAGGGGTTATACTCGGGCACGCGGAGCACACCTTGGTCCCCCACACAGCGCGCGCTCCTGGCAATGTGGTTACGGTAGTCGGAGGTGATCGCCATGGACATGGTGGTCGCGCCATGGTACGAGCTGTAGCGCCCGACCACCTTGTTCTTGCCCGTGTACATGCGGGCGATCTTAATTGCCGCCTCGTTTGCTGCCGTGCCGGCCGTCGGAAAGAAAAACTTTTCAATTCCTGGGGGAACCACATCCAGCAGGCGCGTCACCAGTTCAGCGCGCGCATCGAAGGCGAAGGATGGCCCGACGAAGGCGAGCTGCTGCGCCTGCCCCACGAGTGCCTTCGTCACCGCCTCGTTCTGGTGGCCCAGCGTGGAGCAAATGAGTTGGGAGGAGAGGTCCAGGTACTTCTTCCCGCTCGCGTCCCAGAAGTGGCAGCCCTTCGCCCCTTTCACGTGCAGTGGTTTCCACCCCTTTTGTGTAGTCCACGTCTTGTAGCAGTACCTCCCCACAATGTCGGAGACAGACATTCCTGTTGTTGGGTTGGGTGTACCGGCGCGACCCCGGTTGGTCACCGTCGCACACAGCATGCCGGCGCGGACAAGGCTGGTCGGAGAGAACATTGTATCTTGTTTGAGAGTTGAAAGTGACAAAGGAGCACGCTCTTTCATTAAGAGAGCAAAAAAAAAAAAAGAGGGAGAGAGGGGGAAAAGATAGCGAAAAGCAAGCGATGGAAAAAAAAAAACAGGTGCAAATCATTTTTTGGAGCATCATCAATGATAATGAAAAAAACTACGGGTGTACAGAGAATAGGAAGCACAAACAAAAAAAAAAGTATCACACACAAGCGAATATAAAGGTATATGAAAGGGATAAACTGTCGAAACCAAATCACTTCTTCACAAAGCGAAACCCGTTCTTCCTGAAAAAGGCTGCCATGGATGCGCGCTTGCCGGCAAAGGCCACAAACGCATCGTTCGCATTGACAGAGTTGCCAACCGAAAGAACAGTTTTGCGGAGGTGATCGCCGTTTTCACGACAGATGCCCTTATTGGCAAGGAACCATTCAAAGCCTTCGCAGTCCAACACGCGTGCCCATTGGTACACGTAGTAGCTAGACGGATAAGCTCCCTGAAAAACGTGAGCAAAGTAGGAGCTATGGTATCTCGTCGGCACAAGTGGTGACGTGAGATGAAAGGTCTCCATGGCCTCGCGCTCCATCGTGTCCGTGTCCTTCAGCGCCGCCGCCTCCGTTGCGCAGTGCCAGTGCATGTCGATTATAGCGGCCTTGACCACCTCCAGGGTGCCGAATCCAGCATTGAATGTGTCTGATGCCTTCATTTTATCGACCAGATCTTTCGGTATTGGCTCTCCCGTTTTGTAGTGAAGGCCGTAGTTATAGAGGACCGGGTCGTATGTGGCCCAGTGCTCGTTGACCTGGGAAGGGAACTCAAGGAAATCGCGCGCCACAGCGGTTCCAGAGAGGCTCCTGTACTTGAGGCGGCTCAGCATGCCGTGCAGACCATGGCCAAACTCGTGAAAAAGCGTGGTCACGTTCCACGGGGACAGGAGACACGGAGAGCCCTCTGGCGGCTTGACGAAGTTGGTCACATTCACCACGACCGGCTGCTGTTGCAGCAGAGCCGATTGCTCCACGAAGTTGCTCATCCATGCCCCGCCCTGCTTGTTCGCGCGAGCGAACGGATCGTAGTAGTACAGGGCGAGTGGCCTGCCATCCTCTTCAAAAACCTCGTACACCATTACATCGTTATGATAGACGGGAAACTTGTCTGTCTGCCGCAGTTTGATTCCATATAATTGTTCCGCCACGTAAAACACACCCTTCTCCAGCACATTGTGTAGCTCAAAGTACTGACGTAGCTCCTTTTCGTCCACACTGTAACTCTGCTTTCGTACCTTCTCTGCATAGAAGCTCCAGTCCCACGGCTCCAGCTCGTGTGTCTCGCCCACAGAGGTCATGAGGGCACGGATCTCCTTCGCCTCCTCTTGTGCCTTCTCTTCTGACGCGGTCGCCATCTCCTGGAGGAGGGCGCGCGCGGCCTCGCGATCGGCCATCTGGCCCTGTAGCTTCCAGTCCGTAAAGCACTTGTGGCCGCATAAGTGGGCCTTGCGGAGCCGCAGGTGCACCATCTCCTCTAGCAACGCACGGGTATCATTTTCGTTCTTTTGCTGGGCACGCTTTACACTTAGATCAAAGAGCTTTTTTCGCGTGTCGCGGATGGTCAACGATGCCATGATCGGCTGCTGCGTTGTGTTTACTAGCGGGATGGCATACTTGCCGTTGTGTCCGAGTGTCTCTGCCTCCTTGCGTGCGCCCTCGATTTCCTCACGGGAGAGCCCATCAAGTTCTTCCGCGCTATCTGCGATAAAGAAGCATGTTTTTCGTAGACACAGCAATTTGTTACCAAACGCTGTTTCCAGATATGCAATGCGCTCGTTTATATCTCGCAGCTGAGATTTCTTGTCTTCTGTGAGGTGGGCACCCGCGCGCGTGAACTCCTCCTCATAGTACTCCACAAGCCTCAAGTCCTCGCCGCTAAGAGACTCTCTTTGGTTGAATACTTCATGAACACGCGCGTAAAGTTCCGAGTCTAAGAAGAGAGCGTCACGATGCCGCGCGAACTTAGCCGCGTAGCCCTCTTCCAGCCTCTGCATTTCGTCAGTGCTGTTAGACGCACACAAGTTATCAAATACATGCCGCGCACGAAGAAACAATTGACCTGTCTTTTCGAGCGCAACAACCGTGTTCTCAAAGGTGGCAGGTTCTGGGTTGCGTTTCAGCTTTGTCAACTCCTCCAGCTGCTCCGCCATACCCTCGTCGAACGCGGGAGCGAAGTGATCAACTTTTATACCATCGAAGCACGGCGCCTGGAAAGGAAGTGCACTCGGTGCAAAAAAAGGGTTGGCCGTCATGGTGGGAAGGGAAAAAAAAGGGTATTAACTCAGTATACTTATTTGATCGTAAATATGGAAATAAGAGAAAAAGTGTGGTGTGATGTTTGAAGCAAACTACTTAAAAGGGAATATAGAAGTAATAATTCAAAAAAAAAATGCGGAGAAAGAGAAAGAAAAAGATGTTTACGGAAGAGAAGAGTTCGATATATAATAATAATAATAATAATAATAAACGAAGAGGGACATGCGTTGTATATTTAAAAAAAAAGCAACCAGTATCGTCTTTGAGCTTGTACTCACCTCAATGTTCACAGAAGGAGTTCGTGTTTGCGTGTATCCTACTTCAGCAACAAACAGACAGATAGAGAAAATGGAAAAGCCAGTATATTTAATCAACTTTCTCTATTATGTAAGTTGAGGGGAGGGGAGTGAGGGGGGGAAAAGCAATATGGTTCAAATAAATTGTTCAGTTTGATTATTCCGGTAGAGCTTTGATTTGTATATTGTCACTAAACGGACTCCAGTAGCGGCGCGTCCTCGTCGTCGACCGCGCTAGCTTCCCGTGGTTGGGAACGTGCTCGGTCGGCGAAGACGCTGGCGCAGAAGGCCACATAGCGCTGATTAAGCCAGTAGTTTGTGAACAGGCTCAACGCGGTGAGAGTGGTCATCACAACAAAAGGAACACGAATACACTGTCTGCCATAGCAAACGGTTCCGCCCTGTGCCTCCGCGGTATAGGTATACCAGTACCCATAAAGGCACTTGTTCAAGAGAAAGGATGCCACAATGACGCCTATCGACGTGAAGTTATAATGATTGGCTACATCCATTGCATACAAGCCCCGTATGACGAGGACACCAGTGGCTGCTGTGATGCCATTGCCCAAGGCAGTCACCACGAACGGTAGGACGGCCAAACGGCTTGGCACACACAAGAGCAGAACGGATGCTGCCAGGATCGTGAACGTGGGTATAAACAGCATTTTCGTCAGCGGCATGCGCTTTTCCACGGCTCCTCTCTGCGTGAACATCTCAACACAGCTTATCGCGATGCGCCCCAGCGCACTGCCGGTCCCGTTGATGACGGTAAGCAGCACCGTCTCCTCCGGCGTCGCCGTGCGCCCGACCAGCGCCGCGTAGATGAAGCGCGCGTTGACGATAATGACCATCTGCGTTCCACTGATGCAGAAAACGGAGAAGGTGAGCGCCCAAAGCTCCTTGGAGCAGAGGCTCTGTCTAAACGAATGCGTGTACTGCGGGGGAATGTTTGTGCTGTCCTCTATGAGCGGCACGTGGAACACCGCTTCCTCCACCATGCTGCCCCGTGTCGACTCCATGTGAGAGACAATGCGAGCGCTCATGCGCTGCAGCGCCTCCCGGGAGACCTGCTCACTGTCGTGCGCGTCAAGCTGTGGGTCTGTGAGGGGCGTCAGCCGCTCACGAGCCTCGCTGTGGCCAGCGTCTAGCCATGGAATGCGCAGGCACATGGCGAAGGACAAAAAGACGGCACCAATCGCGCAGAGCGCAAAACACTGCTTCGTGCCATGTGAAATGTCATATAAGGACGTGACGGCGCTCTGTGCTGGCAAGAAGACAATGAGGAAGAACACAACGACAAAGCCAACGCCAAAGCGCCTCGTTGGCGGCACCTGTTCGTAGTACGACGTCTTGGTCGCGAGCCGCAACTTCTTCTCCTCCTCGCTGATGTTCTCCATCGCCCATTTGGTCAAGTGATACGGAGGTAATTCTATAAACACGATGGCCGCAAACCCCACAAAAGCGATTTGTAGGGACATGAAATAAAAGAAGCCGGATATGCTATCTGCGAAGAAGCCCAGCAAGATGCATGCCAATATGGAGGAGCCCAAGCCGACAAAGGTCTTCATCACGGCAATGACGGCCCCGCGGCTGCTGGGGAAAATACTCATCAGCGTCATGAGACCGGCGATATCAAACATGCTGGAGCCAATAGACATAAGGGTGTGATAGAGCATGAAGCGCAGGACAGAGCCCTCTAGCACATCCGCAAAGGAAAGGCCAAATAGAATGGCACCCGTTGGGAACGTGACAATAGCCGTCAGAAAGAGAAGCTCCGGCCCGTACACATCGTAGACGTTGGCGAGAGGGAATACAATGAAGTTCAGCACCGTTGACCCGGTCGTGATCGTGGAAAGTTCGCTTTGAGAGAGGTGGTACTTCTCGTTCAGTTGGCCAGAGTACAAGTTGAAAGAGTACCCTGTCGAAGCACAAACGCACGCAAAAATGCCTATCGCCAGGACAAAAAAACGTCTTGGCTCGCTAATCGCCGTTGAACGATGGGTGTTGAGGCGAGAAATAAGGTATGGGAGGATAGGTTCATGACGGCTACTCCTCCCCTCCCCATAAACTTCCTCTGCAAAGGACATGAAATCTATATGTTTTTTTTTTTTCAAAAAGAAAAAATAGCTTATAAAGGGGAAATGAGGGATGGTAGGAGTGAAAACAAAACAATCGTGTGAATGGTACAACAACACTTTTACATGTGTCTTAATGCTGTAGTGTTTCTTTTTAGAAGTGGTTTTGCCTGAGGATTGAACGGAACGCTTCCGTGTCTATTCCAATAGATGGAGGGATCAAGTAGATAGAAGGGGAAAAAAAAACAGCAAACACACAAAGTCAGTTGAGTGTGAGACGATCAACTCGAAGCATGCCATCCTCAAAGTACTGCACCAGCTGATGGGCCATGACACACAGCCATCGCGGAAGTGAGCCTGTCCCCGTGTTGACATAGTACATCGCTTGGTCCCTATAAAGGCCCACCAACGTAGCGGTACCCTCTCCATGGTGCATGGAGAAGAGCGGAACGCGGTCACAACAGAAGGTGCCACTGCAGGCGGGCAACGCGATCTGCTTGTGGAGCATGCCATCGCGGCTATAGCACTGGACACGTGAGGAGAAGAACACGACGACGGTCTCTCCCTCCACCTGCACACCCAGAAGAGGATCATCTCCGGTGATGTGAACGCTGAAGAGCAGCACTGTCTCGTCTCGCGTCGCTAAGAAAATATCACCGCGTTCGTTGGCGCACGCGACCGACTCCTTGTCCCCTCTTCCCACCACCCATATACCTCCCGGGATGTCCCGCACCATCACAGGCGACTGCCGCAACGCGTCAGATACAGGCGGGCCACGTCTCAACGACCAAACGAGAAGGCAACCGTCGACATCTCCGAGTGACAGAAGGCCATGACAGGCGTCGTAGCGACCACACCGCACGCACGAGTCCAGCATGTCATGCACCGTGCCCACAATCGCCTGAGCCGCAACATCCAGCACGAATGTGCATGGCTCCGTAACAAGCAACGCCACGGTGTCGACACAGATGAGTGCGTGAATGGGGAACCTGAAATCAGGAAACACTCGCATGCGCTCTCCTGTGGCGCAATCAAACAAGGAGGCGCAAAGGCCGTCGCGCCGCACGATCACACAGACGAACGAGGAGCTCCCTGTTGAGGTTGCGCTGTTTCGTGAGGCGGGGAACAGGCCCACAAGCTTTGCTGCCACGGCGCCTGTGGCGAATTGCGCCACCTTCTGCAGGCGGTACGTCAACGAAAGCCTGTCTTCGGCTTGTCCCGTACAACAAGACGATGCGGCGGCACCCACATCCTCCGCCCGCGGTGGGTGCAGCGGCGCCGCGACGGCCTCCAGTCCGCTAGCTGCTGCACCGTCTGCTGCAGAGGTGAGCTGGTTGACGCATGCCGTCAGACCTACGTGCTCCAGACGAGTGGCATGACTGCCCTCCGCATTTCGAGATGGGTGTGGTGTGTAGAAGAGCTTCGCGGGAACAACGCCAAACTCTTTTGCATATGCGGAGGCCAGTGCAGCGCTTTTGGTCTCCGTGGCACGTGTGCCAATCCCTGGGGGGTAACAGGACGGATGAAAAGTGTTGAACGCTTCCGCCGCGGCGCTGCCGTCTTGCTTGGCACCAAAAATGAGATCGATCCACAGGTGCAAGTGCGCTGATACGTACTCGCTTTCCAACGCCGCAGTGTGGACCTGAATAAACTGCCGAGGGCTTGCTGCCCATGCAGGGAGCACCAGCGTCCGGGATACCTCCTCGCCGCTGTCCTTTGCGCCGAGGGGCAGGCACGAGTACTGTGCGAGCTCCTCGAAGTCTGGGCTGAAGAACTCCGGTATCAGCTCCTTTGCGTCAGCCCCGTTCGTCAGTACACTCTCCCAGGCACCACCGATCGACTCGAACATGCGCTGCGGACGGTCCAGCTTGCCATGCTGCAGGGAGAGCATGTACTCCGGGTGCGAGCGCACACAGTAGTATGCCACACCACCAGAAGATGAGTAGTGCGTGGGAAAGAGGTAGCTGTGCTCCTCCATTTCCACAAGGGATCTGCTGCGAGCTATGAGCTGGTCCAATTTCTCCTTGTTCAGTGCACCGGCAGGCTTCGACAGGTCGCGATAGCTGCGACTGTCTTGGAGGTCCACGCGGTCCACATCATAGCAGCGTAGCACCCACGGGAAAACGGGGTACTGCGACAGGTCGTCAAAGGACCTGGATGCCAGCTTATTCAAGTAGAGCAGGTACTCGTAATTGCTTACCTGCCGTGCCTGCCACTTCTGCAGCATCGACAAAGGGGCCGCCTGCCACGCGCTGAGGCCGCACTGCTTGTTCAGCATCTCCAATGCGTTTCGCCGCTCTCCACTGGTGAAGAAGGAAAGAGAGAGTACCGTCATCCCAGCACGGTTGTACAAGTCCAGGCCCGTATCCTGGAAGAGAACTGTACGAGGGAAGAGGTGATCCAGCTGCGCTATTTTTGTATGTACGACACCGTGGGCTCCGACCGGATACAGTGGTATGAACTCGAGATCGTGTGCTGTGATGTGCAAAACACCCCGCTGCTCGCGAAGTGGGACGAGGCGCCGCACCGGGAAGCTGAACAGGCCTGCCCGGGAGGCCGAGAGGAGGTCCAGCTCTCTGCGCATGAGGTGCTTGTCGGCGCTGCGCGACACCAGAGCCGCCCGTAAAGAGTCCACAAACTCGCCGTCGTCATCATCGCTGCGAAACTCGAAGTGCCACGGGCCCACGTCGGATGAGGTCGCTAGAGGGGTCACCGCGCCGTCGTAAAAGCCCTCCCTCACGTTCGTGCAGTCAAATTGTAAAGAGGTAGTGCCATTGCTGCTGTTCAGCACGATACTTCCAATTTCGGTATGGGCAAAGAAGAGGAGATGCTGGGCCTCGTTGCTTTGAAAGAAGAGCTGCTTCGTGCTCACATGCAGTTTCCCGAGTTCCTTCTTGCGACCGAGTTTGCTAGGGGTGCAACGGCGGCACACCGTGCTGCCCAGGAAATGGTCCGAGGTTGTGAGACAATAGAGTGTCACGAGCGACATGAAACAGGCTCGCGATGAAGAGAGGTACGTTGATTCGTTTCACGTCAACACTTGATATAAAACAACAGAAATAGGAGAGAGCAAGATAGCATTTAGGGTTAACACGACACATTCCATACATATACGTATAGGTTCGTCTTCGTGTGATTCTTAGTGTTTCGGAAAAGTACAAAGAAATATGTATATATAGAGAGAGAGGGAGAAGAAAACAGAATAGCAGTTGCTTGTCATCCGACAGCACGTTCAACATCTTCAGTGATAACCTGAGATGCGTTGAAAAAAAACTTGATCACCGTTCGGTTCCGCGTGAGAGCCGCGCTGTCCGGTTGGGGTGTGCCGCATTCGACCCACAGCAGTGGATGGGAGAGCCGCTCCTCCGCCCCCACCGGGAGGTCCTCACGCCGGAGGGGCAACGTGATGCCATACGTCTTGGCTTTGAGCCACCTCGTCCTCGACCGAACAAAGGGATGCTGCATTGCGTTCAGCAGCACGTGACGTGGCGTGATGTCCAGAAGCGCACGCTGTCGCTGGAGTGGCAGCTGGGAGACGTGAAGAAGAGAGACAGATTCCATCGCCACGATCTTGTGCGGCTCGCCATGACACCGGATGTCGTTATCGCGCGCGGCGCTCGCCTCGAGCCACGAGAAGGACGTGTAGCCGTACTGGGCCGCGGTCGTCGTCAGGCCGCTGCTGATGGCCGGCGGCAGTGGCTCCTTCGACAGCCAGTCCATGTGTTCGAGAGAAGGATCCAGCAAGAAGGGGTTTGTGCTTTGCTGCGCGTTGATCACCTCCAGCATGTCGTCCGTGCGAACTCTCGGGGGTGCGCATAGGTCGGAGGACACAAGCAAGCTCATGGACTCCGGCAGCGAGCTCTTCTGGAAAAAGGAGCACCCGGCCACCTCCTCAACGGTGGCCTTGCACCACAGGAAAGACTCGTCTTTTTTGGACACGATCAATGGCACGCGCGGACTGTGGATAGGCGGAGGTGATTTGGTGAGAATGTGAACTTGTAAGGCCCTGGGCACAAACGATATAGGGTAGGCGCTCACATTGCCTGGATCGACCAGCAACGTGGAAGGAAAGGTAATTGATTGCGTGCCACTGACCCTCTTGATGCCAAAATAGGGCAGCTGCTGGGGCAAGAGCCACATGGAGCTGCGCCAATTATTCTGTTGTTGCCACAGTGAGAGCTTCTCGATCACCTCCGGGTGAGAAAAGGGTTGGCGCGTCAGAGCCCACATACAGAAGGGCAAATGATCCTTGGGACTAGAACACGCGGAGAGATCATGAGTAAGAGACAAGAAGTACATGTATCTACACTTGCCGTCACATGCACGCACATACATGCACACGAATGCAGCATACCACCGGAAGCACGGAAACATGTAAGAGAAACGTAAGAAGGTGGAGCTTGAGCAATGGGGGGGGGGGGTAAATAAAAGTACAGAAGCACCAGGGACTGGTACACCATCGAGCATTTCGATCATCTACAGAAGCGACTTCTGCACCAGCATAGCAGCGCGCACGTATTGATTGTGGGAACTGCGGAGAAGCTCGTCCGCCGCCCTCCGCCCGGCCAACGTGGCGCCGACCACCTCGCATTGCAACACCTGCCCCAGCGTCTCTAGCCGCTCCTCGGCGCCCCTGTTGGAGAGCCCCAGCCGCGGGCACGTGCACGTGTCGCTGGCGACATCCACACAAACGCACGGTGCGGCCCCCGCCACGGCGGGGCACAGCGGCTGCGCAAAGCCGCAGACGGCGGAGTAGTACAGCTGCTGCCCGTGTGGGAGGCGCATGTGCACCCACGTGGCGGCCGACGGGCGCGAGCCCCGCAGCGCAAAAAAAAGCTCCTCGAGAAACTCCGCCTCTCGGTGGTAATAGAGGTGGCAGATAACTGGCACCGCGCACAAGAGGTCGGGGATGCTGGTCCTGAGAAAGTGGCACACCGCCTCATACTTGGGTGTTCGCGTCAGTCTAAATTCGAAGGAGAGCGCCCTGTACAGCGCGTCCATCGTGTCTCTGTAGCGCTGCACCAGCGCGGGTACGTCCATGTCGCGCCGCTCGACTTTGGAGAGAAAAACGGTGAGGAGGTACTCGTGGGTCCTCTCAACAAATGAAGGGTTTTGGAAATCAAACGCAACTTGGGCTGCAGTGACTTGGCGAATGAAGGAAAAGAGAGACGCGCAACGAGCATCCCACGCTTCCTGGCACTGCGCATGGCCATCGCACGTGGTAGACATGCCGTATGCACTTTCAAGCGAAGCGCGCAGCATTTCCCGGAGTGCTTCGTTCTCCGTCTGCATAGACTGCACCTTGTGCCTGAGCTCCAGCACCTGCGGCGTGTCGACGGGCTGCCCCGGCCCCTGCGAGGCCGCGCACTGCCGGTGCCTGCCAGGGGAGGTGGGCGAGGGGGGGAGCGGCGCGCGCGCGGGACCAGGCGTCTTCGTCGGCGTCACAAGGGGCGTGTGCGCTGCGGTGGATGCGGGCGGCAGCGGCAGCGGCACGCCCAGGGGGTCACTGCTGCCGGGCACCGGCCGCCCGGGCAATCGCTCGTCCGGCGCCGGCACCGCCGTCGGCGGCTCCTCCTCCGCTGCTCTCAACGGGCGCAGGGGCTGCGGGGTGGACAGAAGGGGCGCGCTCGAGGCGCTGGCGTCCGACCCGGATATGCTGGTGAAGCTCATCACCGCGGGTGCATTCGCGGCCTGGCCTCCGAGCGTTGGACTTTTCACATCCGCGGCGGGGGGCTCCGCGCCCGCGAGCAGCGGCAAGCGCCCCTTCATGCGCACAATGAGGATGCTGTTGTCCACCAGTCCGATCGACGTGATGGGCACATTGGTCGGCAGTGCTGATGTGTCTATTTTTTTGTTCTTTGTTGTGTGGAACGAAATGGCGCAGTGCTCCGGTTCGATATTTAGGATCTTAAAGATTCTCTCCTTGATAGAGTCAATGTCTCCTGTGGCCGGGACGCTCACAATTTTGGCGGACTTGGGGCCAGCCGATAATTCGAACGTGCGCAAGCTAATCATCTGGGGCACCACACAAAAGAATCAGAGCCAGACAACGTAAAAGCAATAGAAGAAGAAGAAAAAAAAAAAAAGACAATCGAATGAGAAGAGAAGAGGAAAGAAAACAAATAGAGAAATAGGAGTGTCTCGATGCACAGACAGACGGAGTTCATATATGCAAGGCGTAGCACGGAACGCACGAAAGAGAAGAAGGAGCTGTGAAAATGAGGTAACGCTCTGCCGTTTTAAAATAGTGTTGTTGTCCTTCTTTAAAAGAAAAAATTACAAAACCGTCAGTGCAGAAATACTGAACATCATTAGCACTTCTAAAGACACGCAATCAAGGCTGTTGGAATTGTGTCTTGACCTGCTCTTCGCGCCGCGTCACTTGCTCAAACTCGTTCACCGTGTCGGACAGTTTTTTCCAGCACTCCCAGAAACGGGTGCCGGAAGGTGTGAAGGGACTCTGCGTGCTCGCACAGGCCGAGAAGACCGCATGCGCCTCCGTCTGGTGGCCCATGCGCTTCTCCAGCGCAGCCCAGTGCAGGGCCACCCGTTGGACGCCTTCCGGCGCGCGCAGCAGACTCATCAGGCGGCGGCACCACACCCGCACGTCCCGGATTCCCTTGTATTGGTGGGTGTAATCGATAGACCGCTCCACCACGCCCAGGACGAGTGCCGCGTTCGGATGGAAAGCCAGCTGACTCGTGACGAGGGTGGCCACAAACTGCAACAAAGCGACCGCGCGGCCGTGCAGCCCCACGCGCGTCTCGAGGGCCGCGCAGGCAAAGTAGAACTCCGTGACAGGGACGGGGTCCACCTGTATGGCAGCTGGAGCGAGCGACTCTGCCTTGTTGCACAACTCACGGAAACGATGCAAATCGATCTGCTCCCTCTGTTCGGACAGCAGTAGGGAAACGTACTGCGACAACAAGAAAAAAGACCCCAGTGGGTTCCCTATCAGGCGCGCCAGATGGTGGTCCATCCAGTTCGTCGCGTCGCCCACGCGGCCCATCTCGTACAGCGTGTGCGCCACGTAGACCACTGCCTCCGGCGTACAGGCGCCGCTCTGCGAGAAGGTGTCGCAGAAGCGAGTAAGCTCGTCCGCGGCGTAGCACCGCATCAAGTCGAACACGAGAAGCCACGCGCGGGGCTCCTGCTGCATGTGCGCCAGAGGCGGGCGATCTAAGAACAGCGTCCCGCGCGCGCGGCGTGCGCTCGTCTGCGGCGCCTCCGTCAGCTTGCCCAGCAGGCCGTCGACCAGCCGCTGGGGGGTGTCGTCCGTCATGAGCCGCACCTCCGCGTACAAGCCGAGGAGCATCACGTTGACCGTGGGGGAGAAGAAGTGCACGTTCCACGCGCCCTCGGTCAGCGTATCCAGCGCGGCCTGCAGTGCGCCGCGGCGCAGGTGCTCGCGCGCAAGGCCCTCGAACAGCTCCCCCACGACAACGCCCACCCGCTGCATCCCGGTGGCACACTGGGCGATGGCCTGCTTGTACACCGTGACGACCGCCGCCGCATCCCCGCCGCGCGTCAGGAGGCTTTCACGAAGCAGCTCTATCCGCTTCAGCCAGAGCGACGCATTTAAGGGGTTGTTGAAGAGCTGCACCTGAACGAGTTTCGAAGGGAAGCTGTCCTCTAAGGCGCGCATGGGCGCCAGCGGGTCGGGTGAGCCGAAGATGGACTGCGCCGCCCTCTCCAGGGTAGGCCCGTCCATCCGCCGCACCTCCTCGCTCAGTGCGAAGAAGTCCACTAACTGATCCTCCGCCTCGATTGCCACCGTGTAGGCCCACAGGAACTCCTCCGGGGTGCCCACCTCGCCCAGCACGTCTGACAGGTGGGCGCGGCCCTGCGCCATGCGCCCCTGACTGTACAAGAAGACGGCGTAAGACACCACAAATTCGATCGGAGAGGCACAGTACTGCTTGCCCACCCTCACGAGCTCCTCCAGCGTGTCCCAGTCGCCGGTGTACCACCACTGTCTCAGCTCGAACGCATTTCGGATCGTCTCCCAGAACGTTGTGTCCGAGATCAGCTCCTCCTCCCCGATGAGCGCGACACACTCCCGCAGCAGGAGGTCCACATCGCCGCGGTTGACAAGGAGGTGCAGGTACTCGCGACGGGAGGCCATGGTGGGGTCGTAGGCCATGTACACCCCCCAGAGACATTGCACCGTCCCGGACGGCACCGAGGCATCGCGTGTCCACTGCTTGACGACGGTCCATATCAGGCGGTGCTGGGTGACCGGCAGCGCGGCGAGGCTGCGGCCGACGAGGTGCCGCACCATCGTGTACCGCGGAAAGGCGAGCTGCATCACGAACTGCAGATACGCCCGCCACAGGAGCGGCATGTGGGGCAGTACCTGCATGGCCCGTTCGTACGTCTCACGTACACTTTGGAACCATTCATGGATGCCACACAAGGTTCGCGTGGCTTCCGTGCGGTACTGAATGTACTGCTTCCACAGTTTGTAAGACTGCGGTAGCGCACGGAGAGCGCGTTCATACACCTCATTCACGGCGTTGGCCTGTTGCGTTTTACTTGAAAAGTCACCACTCGCCTTGAGCGCGTGGATGAAGTCCAACCACTTCTTCGTGGCCGTGGGGTTCTGGCACACGTCCCATCTCAGTGCTTCTACAATTGCTACATTATTCATCTAGGAGAGTGTGCGCAGTAAAGAAGAGTAAGGAAAAGAGGGAGTAAGAAAAAATGAGAAAGAAAGAAGGAGAACAGAGTAATAAAAGAGAAGAAATACGTAAAGAATGAAAAAGAAATGCAATGAAACAGAACGATTGTCTTCATTACAGTTGTATTCTGTATAATGCGAAATGATGATTGAGTAATAATCACAAAAGCACTCATACACACACGCACATCGGACAGTAACATAGAAGACCGAAAAAGAAAAAAGAGAGAATCAATCATCACTTCAGAGAAAACGAGCGCAGTTCTTTAGATCACCAAACGCGGCCGTGAGGTGACTCTCTAAACTACTCTTGGAGCGGCAGTCCATCTTTTCCAATGAGACCATGCCACTGGATGCATCTGAAGACATGTCAGCAGCCGATGCGTTGTGGCCTGTCACAAATGCAGCTGCCTGTTCACCTTCAATCCCTTGCGTGGGGCTGGAACACAGAAGACTCCCATCCTGCTGGACCTCCACTAGACAGAGGTGCTGGCCCACGTGGGGGTTGCTACTGCGTGTGCACATCGCATACAGCGTATCGGTCCCAGCAGCCTCCCTCTCCTCCGGACGGGTGGCGAACAGTATGCAGACGCGCACTTGTGTCCGCAGCAGCAGCTCGAGCAGAGGCACGTGCCTGTTCTCCAGGCACACCACGTGTAGGAAGCGCTTGTGCGCGTCCTGCTGCTCGTCTGGGCACTGCGGCAGCACAAGGTCGCTGACCGCGCGCCGCACGTGCGCCGCCTCACCGCGGGCCGACCCCAGCGCCAAGAAGATGTACGCCTCCGCCGCACAGATGAGGCGCAGCTCGACCGTCGCGCAAACCGCAAACAGAAACAGGCAGTCGGTGACGGAGCCGTCTGCCGCCGCACCCGCGCCGCATGAGCGCGAGAGCAGCGGCTGCATCACATCGTAGAACTCCTCGACTGAAAGCTCTCGCGTAAGCCGCCCATACGGCCGGCGCGCGCACTGCAGCACGCTCGCGTACAGGAGGAGCTCCAGCGCGGGCAGAGACGAGCATGCGTCGACGACGTCGCCGCTGACGCCCAGGCAGAGCAGCACCCGTGTCATTTCCTCCGCATAGGATGCATCCGCGAGGGGGCGCACCCCCGCCAACACGCGACGCTTCCACGAGGCGGCGCGCAGGTTGAAGTTGGCGACGTCGCCCGTGCCCCACGCGTCCGTCACGGAGCGCCGCAGGAAGGCGTTGTCGTGCGCGGAGGGCGGTATGTGCAGCCGTGCGCCGGCGGTGCTCTTGCCGCCCATCTTAGAGGAGGTGATGCTGGTCACGAAGCCTAAAATACCAGAAGGGGCGGCAGAAGATTCGCCCTGCTGCGGCCCGTACGCATTTGCAATTTCAGACACTGTGGACAGGAGGTTCAACAAGCGCATGCTCTCTGACATCGTGCCGACCTGTGTGGCAAAGGGCTGCAGCACGATCACGCTGTCATAAAAGTGTGACGGGTAGTCGTGAAAGGGAAGGGTCTGTGTCAGACCGTGCCGGGTGGCCTCTCTTCCGAGGGAGAAGAGGCGCCACAGGCCGGGTGACACGGACAGCTCCACCGCTGACGTCTTCATGCCGAAGTTCGTCTGGACGAGCACCACCAGCGACAGGGTGAGCGGCGCGCCTACCTCATGGTCGGGTACTGCCGTGGCGGCGGCGGCGACTGCCTCCCCGACGAACCCTTCCGCCCGGACCAGACAAGGGTCCCGGTCCGTCACCTGCAGCACGATCTGCTGCCCGCCGCCCTGCTCGCGGAGGCACGTGAGCGTGGTGTTGTACGATAGGTGGATGCCCTCCAGCTCTAACCGCACACACGCGCCATGCACCAGAGAGCACGAGGCGCGCGTGATGGACGGCAGCAGCAGGTGCGCCTGGTCCGGGAAGAAGAAGTTGCGCAGCAGCCCCAAGTGCTTCGACGCGTTGAAGTGCTCCGCTCGGTCGCAGCCGATGGCCTTCAGCTGCACATCCGCCTGCAGTGCCAGCGTGTTGGACAGCACCTTCCGCTTCACGCTCACGTGCGCACCGAGCGGGGCGTTGGTGAGTGTGTGCTCTGTTGCAGCCCGCCTGCAGGGGGTGGTCTGCGTTGTGACCTCGCTGTTGAACACGCAGCAGTGGTCGCTGGGATCGTGCGAGCCGGAGTAGCTCAAGAAATTGCCGCTCAGCAGGCAGCTCTGCGTGAATCGCACGCTGTGCTGCGCGAAGAGCACCCGCTCGGCGCCGTAGGTGATGCAGAAGAGGCGCCGTTTGAGACTCTCTAATGAGTCCAGCAGCTGCATGCCGGAGAGCAAGCTCTTCATCATAAACTCCCCCTGTGCGCCAACGCCGAGGAAGACAACCGTGTACTCCAGACGGTCGAGGTATTCCTCGATCCTGTGCTGCAGGGAGCCGATTGCAGGTTGCAGGCATGGTATGATGTACACGACATTGCGCTGCTCCAGTGGGAAGGGCGGCTCTGCAAAGGTAGACTCGACCACGTGTGCGATACTCTTATCCTTCATCACACACATGCCCTGGTAGCGCATGTCGCTCCCCGTGCTGGCGGCGAGTTGCGCGACGGTGTGATCATTGCAGCAGCAAGAGAGATACAGGCCATCGAAGATGCAACGGCACGACAGGGCGCCCTCCTGCAGCCATGGCATCCGCACATTACACTCCGCGTAAAAGGACAGAGAAGACGACAGTGTGGGGGATGCGCTCTCCACGTTGGCGCTTGCAATAACCCGCACGTGGTACTCTTCCTGTAGATAGTCTAGCGGGAGGGCAATCTGAGTAGCCTCGTCACACGTACACGTTCTGTAGGTGGCATCGGACGTGCAGCTCCACTCCACAAGGTACGACCACGTCATCGCTTGTGGGGACGAGGACAACACCCGCGGCGCGGGTCGCGACCAGTAAAGGAGGGCAAAGGACGGGTAAACGGCCGCCACGCGCACCTGCTGGAATTCAAAACTCATTTGGAGACGCCGCTGCTCGAATGAACAGATTTGCCGCGATGCAGGGCCTTTCAAGAAGGAGCGGCGTTCGGTCGGTGCTTACTACAAGTGTGAAAGGAGAAAAGGAAAGGCACGTGAAGAGATAGCGACCTATCATACATAGTAACACAGATTCATGAAGCCAGAGTTCTAAACCCCCTTGTCACTTGCCATTTGTTCGCTCGCACGGTTTGGTTATGTGTCTTTGACTGTTTGAATCTCTTCGCATAGTCTTTTTTTTTTTAATTCTCTTGCTTATTATGTTAATAACGGTTGTCTCATTCTCCGCTATGCGTGAGCAGCGGGTGCAGCACTCCGAGCGCGGTGCCTACCTCCAAGACGGTGCCGCGCCAGAGCGGTGTTTGGTCACTCCCCGTGCCCAGCAACAGCGGTACGCAGTGGTACACCTCCAGGAGGGCCTCGTGGGGGAGGCCGACGGCTTCGTGGTACCACGTGTCGAGCGGGCTCCACCACGTCAGGTGGTGCTCGCGCAGCAGGTAGAGGTACCGCTCGAGGGCGCTGCGGAACAGGGCCATGTCCGCCCGGACGGCCGCGTGCTTGAAGAACGCAAACGCCCACAGCGTGGCGGCGTCCGCGTCCTGCACGAGCAGCTCGACGGGGACGCTGTCCAGACAGGCCGCCACCTGCGCGTCGTCCGCGAGCAGCCGGCTGCGGAGGAGGCAGTAGGACACCCACTCGAGTGGGTGCACCGCCGCGGTGGCCTGCGCGCCGCTGGGGAGCGACGCCGGCGCCCCCTGCTCCAGCCGGTGGCGCGCGGCGAAGTGCTCGCAGCACTTCTCTATTGTCTGGCGCTCATCGAATCCAAAAAAGGAGAAGAAGTCCGACGACAGCAGCGCTAGACACACGCTGCTGTGGTCACAGGAAGCAGCGAGCGTATCGCGAAGGTGACTAAAGGAGGGGCGGCCATTCAGCAGAAATACATACTGCGCATACTGCAGCCAGACGGCTCCCTGCGCGAGCGGTGTATCGGCCACGACGAACGGATCGATGTGGTCCGGCGCGAAGGGCTCTCCTTCGCGAACGGCCATTCGAACGCTCGACAGCGAACAGGCGGCGTCCACCGCCTCCAGCACGCCGTCCAGTAGGTCCTCCGCGCGACACGCCTTGCAGAACTCGACCTGCTCGCACAGGATGTTCTTAGCGCACTGCACCGACGTGCTGCGTGAGAAAGACGGCAGCACCAGCGGCACGTCGGAGAGCGCCGCGATGGGGACGTGGCTAATACGCTTCCCGTAGTTCATCGCGATGAGCAACATGCGAAGATTGTGCACCGCGGTGGGGAGAAGGCAGAACGTGCCGCCGTTCATGTTCGTGGCGCATTCCAGTAGCTGCATGGCGGCGACGCGACCCGACAGTTTTCGGTCAAGGAACACGGCCACGTAGAAGAAGAGAAAGGCGATGTAGCGGGAGGTCACGGCGCTGTAATTGGCATCCTCCAACATGTAGTTGGAGGCGGCCACCTGATTCGCAAGCAGCTGCGCGGACTTGAGACAGGCGTCGCAGCAGTCCTGCGGCGGGGCGCCCGACTGGACCAGTGCCACGATGTAGTGCACGTGCAGGTGGGGGGAGGAGGGGAAAAGAGTGATCCCCGTCTTGGCCAGCCACAGGCGCTCCGCCGCATTCGTCGCGGAGGCCCGCAAGAGGCAGCGCCAGGAGACGGCATCCGGGTGATCCTGAAAGAGCCGCGTCGCGTAGAGCGACTGCTTCGCCGCGTCCGTCGAAATGCTTGCCCACGCCTGACGCTCCAGCGGGTGGCGGAGGTTCTCCTCCGTTGGCGGCACGTCGCGCGCGGCGTTCTGAACGACGTGCACCATCCAGCGGCTCTGGCCGGGGGAGAGGAACCCCCTGTGCCAGCCGGCCCTCACCATGAGCTCCGCGAAGTAGCGCACGGTGGGCTCGACGCCGGCGGCCGCGCCGCCCTGCTGCTCGACGGCCGCGGCGAAGGCGTGCATGATCTCGCTCACAACGCACAGCTCGGGCGCCTGGCAGGTGAAGAGCGCGAGCCGCTCCACCTGCTCGCGCAGCAGGCGCTGTACGCGGTCCGCCTGGCCCACGTGGGTGTACACGCAGCCCGCCAGCGGGCACACGCCGCCGCGCGCCTGCGCCAGGAGGCACGGCTGAGCGGAGATGGGCTGCATCGCGACGCACTGCGCGCTGCTGTCCCACACGAATAGGGGGAAAAAGGTGTCAAAGAAAAGTTGAACTTCCGCGAGGTCTAAAGTAGAAGGTTTCGTGCTAAAAGAAAGAGGTAAGCTAAAGAGAAGCGTCTTGAGGGGGAATAAGGGGGTGCGCGACGGCGGGTGGGCGTCCGACGGAGGGGCAAGTGAACGAGAGCCCACGTACAGACGGCGCGTCGAGTTTTCTAGAAGCGCGCTCTGTGACGCGGCCTGTTGCTGAAAGACGAGGGAGAAGTCTTGCGCCTTCGCATGGGCCACGGCAAGCTCGCTGCAGGACTTTCGCAGCAGCTCCACATGGTTCAGCAGCTGGGCGATCTCCTTCTTCTTGTTCTCCATGTCCACCTGTATCGCCTCCGCCTCCTGTGCGGTCTTCACGGCCTCCTCATGCAGCAGCGCGACGCTGCCGCTGACGTCCGTCTGCACCATGTCGCGCACCTGGCGGCGCATGTCGGGGTGCACCCAGTTGGGGTCCACATCCGCACATGGGAAGGCTAAACGAACTGAATTCTTGGTTTCCGCTGTCGAAGCCATCCTAACGGTGGGAGAGGGAATCAAAGGCTGAAGATCACACGTATAGAAATGAACAGATAGATGATCACAAAAGAGAGAAAAGGAGAGAGAGGGGAATTAAGAAACACATGCGCAGCACCAGTAAAAGTAACTTGAAAGAAGCGATGACATAAGGGTAGAGGAAGAAAGAACGAGAGAGAATAAACAAATACAGAGCAATTTTGAGAACGGAAAAGAAGGTGAAATAAATTCCAATACTGGTCTAACTACTATCACTACCGAAGTATCTTTTGTGAACTAAAAAAATATAAATTACAAAAATGAAAAGAAATGAAAAAAAAATTACTAGAAATGAAACTAATAAAGTACACCTAATTATCTAAATAACTAATTATATTAAGGTCAAGAGAGATTGCTTGTGTGAGGAAAAAAAAAGTGGTAAAAAAAAAACAGCTACTTATGACAACTGTGTGCCGAGTATCAAACGTGTGAAAAACCTTTGCTCTATGAGAAGCAGTCACAAGGATTAAAAAAGGATACTATAAAGAAAGAAGAATACCTTTACGTCTGACTGTCAACTACACAATGATGTAGTAGCATGTATATATAAGAGGCAAGCTAAGTTGTAGAATACGGTGGCTGAAGCTTCGTTTAAGTGGGTGTTTTTTTTTTCTCTTTTAAAGGGGGGAGCGTTAGGCTTCCTATGCCAGCAGTGCCTTTTCCGTCAGCGGTGGCTCCTCCGCCGTGAAATCGGCGATGAGTCCGTTGACGGTATGCATCGGCTGGTAGTGGTTCAGCATGATCGCGCCCAGCATGATCATCAGATACACGTAGGAGAAAACGAAGCAGCCACGGCAGTGGCGCACCGGCGCCTGGTGAAACAGCACGGACTTGTAGATCATGCCCGCGTTAGCAACAGCCGCGACGGGGTAGTACCACGCGCCCTCGACAGGCATGTCGATAAGCGCTGGGACCGCCATTGTCAGAAAGGCCATCACGAATGAGAGGAGGACCGCGTAGAAGGACGCGCGCCACGGGTTGGAGAAGGCAAGCATCTTGTAGCCCGCGGCCTCGTAGTCGCGTCGGCAGTGGAACGCGAGACCGTGAAAGTGGGGGATCTGCCACACGAACAGAAAGGTGGCGAGCAGCCACACCGGCGCCGAGATGGTGCCGCTAACCGCCAAGCCTCCCATCAGCGGCGGGATGCCGCCGACAATAGAGCCGAACCACGTGTTCGTCGGCGAGAGGCGCTTCAGCGGCGTGTACATGCCCACGTAGAGGAACCAGTTGAGCGCGCCCAGGGCGGCGGCGGCGGGGCTGAAGGTGGCGAGCATGCCCGTGCCCACGGCAAGCTCCGCGGCGGAGAGGAAGGCGGCGTTCCGGCGCGTGATGTGGCCCATCGGCAGCGGCCGGCGGCACGTGCGCTTCATGAGCTTGTCGTAGTTGACCTCGATCACCTGGTTCGCGGTGTTCGCGGAGCAGGACTGCAGCATGGTGCCGGCCGTCAGCGCCGCCGCGATGAGCGGGCTGCCGCCGTAGCCGATGACGTACCCGGCGAGGGCCGTCGCGGCCACGTAGGCGGAGAGCTGCGTCTTGCCCATCGTCGACGCCATCTCGTATGTGGTCGGCGCGCGCAGCGTCGTGGGGTGCTCGATCGGACACGGCATGTGCGGCGCCGTGCCGATCACGGGGCACTGCTCGCCCTCCACTAAGTTCATCTCCTGCGCGCGGATGGTGGGCGTGGCGTGGCCGTAGGGGCACGCCGTCATGGTGCACGCGCGCGCGGCGCCCACAAAACGACTAATCGTCGATTTATGAGCGAAGGTGAGGCGCCACATGGTTAGCTATGTTTTAGTCTTCTTTTGATTATTTTTTTCTTTGATTTTAATATATGGATTTTTTTTTATGTATATAAGTCACGGAATGCTAAGTAAATACTACTGCTTAAAAAAAAAAGAGAGAAAAAAAGCAAACTTTAACAAGGGTGTTAGAGTTTACTTTGAAGGAGCTAGTATCCATGAAAAAGATAAGAGGAAAGAGTAATATGTATACATGATCAGCTGCTGTAGTACTGCAGGTTATTGTGAAGGAAGCATGTATCACTGCCAGATGTGCATTTCGATATCACGCCGCAGTAAGGAAAAGGTGGGAAGTTTATTAATACTGGTATGAAAATACTAGATCCGACAAATCAACCTGAACAAACAAATACAAAAATGGAAAACAGAATTAACGAAAATCAAAACAAAAAGGCGAAAGAGTTTAAAAATACTACTCTCTTATCATTCACCTCAACTAGTGTTACTTACGAGCTCTTGACTTCATTTTATATTAAAGAAACAAACAAAAAACTAAACGATACTCATTAACGTGCACTTACTACTCTTTTTTTATTATTATTATTTGAATACGACCTTGCTTTCCTCATTATTATTATCTCTCACCGCTTCTCTAGCTTTTTTTAAAAAAACACTACTTCCTCTAAAAAGAGGTCAATGGAGATTTTTAAAAAAGCGAGAATACCTCTAACGAGATTATTATAAGGTCCAAATAAATTACAAAAAGAAGACCAAGAAAAAAAAAAGAGAAACCAACAAGGAATCTGAAGTGACATCCCTCTCGTTAGATCCTAGAGAGTGCCTGGGCCAAGTCGAAGGGCTCAAAGGCGTGACCGTCGGCCGCGTAGAACTTATTGTTGAACTCGACCCAGTGCAGACGGAGCGCATGCAGGAAGGCGGAGAGCGACTCCATGCCGAGCAGCACGCCCAGCGTCGCGGACATCCACACGGCGAACCCGATGAACACAAAGACGCCCGAGCCGCCATCGAGGCCGACCGTGAGGAGGAAGGCGAAGCTCCAGAACACCTCCGACAGCTGCGAGTGGGCGAGCGACAGGGCCCACAGACGGAGGTAGGAGGCCGTGTTGGACACGCAGCCGAGCACGTACTCAATCGTGTGGATGATCTGATGGATCACGATTTCGCTGAACTCAAAGTCGTCCTCCTCTTCCTCCTCGCCCTCCGCGGGCGGGTGCTCCTGGCGGTGACGCACCTTCTCGTCGTGCTCGCGCTTCTCCATGTAGGGGATCACGCACAGCATGCAGGGCACGCAGGCGACCGCGATGAGCAGCAGCAGGACCTGGATGGCCGCCTGACCGCTGTACAGCGGCAGGCTCACCGTGCCGGGGGAGAGGAAGAAGTTGGTCATCGCCTCCAGCAGCGACGGGGCGTCGTGCGTGCTCTCCCACGTCGTCAGCCACTTCACGACGATGAGGAGACACATGTAGCCGAAGGTGCAGGAGAGGAACACCACCTCCGGCACGAAGCGGAACCACAGCTTGATGTTGTCGTTGAAGTAGAGGTAGTTGGTCAGCGAAATGAACACGCCGGCCATCATCTGCACCACGCCGACAATGACGGAGCACTTCATCTTGATGGAGTTGTAGAACTCCAGCTTGTTCTCCGTCTCCGCCCACGCCGAGTCCACGCCGAAGATCACCGGCGTCGTCGGCTTCACGCTCGGGCGGCCGTTGGGGAACGATGGGTACACCGTGCCGTCCGGACCCTCCGGCGGCAGCTGCGGCCAGAGGTAGGCGGAGCCGAAGATCTCGATGGAGAAGCCAAACATATCGTTGTAGAGAAGGCCCATGTACACGGCGAAGAAGCCCATCAGCAGCAGCAGGTAGCGGCCGCCGAAGATCATGGCAAAGATCTCGTTCAGCGGCTGGCCCTCGTAGCTCTTCTCCTTGAAGACGAGGAACGCCGCAAAGATGGTGAGGATGATGCCGTGGCCGATATCGCCGTACATGATGCCGAACAGGTAGGGAAAGGTGATGATGGTGAACACGCCCGGGTTGGCCTCCTTGTAGCGCGCCATGCCGTAGCTGTCTACGATGCCCTGGAAGGACGACGTAATCTTATTCGTCTTGAAGTACGTCGGCGGCGTCTCCTTCGTGACGATCTCCTCGATAATGGTGCTCACCTGCGCGCCGCACATCTTCTCCGCCTCGGCGATGGCCGCGCGGATGTCGTCGTACGCGCGGGCGGGGGCCCACCCCGTCGCGATCGCCATGGAGCCTGAGAACCGGAGCAGGTTCATGGTGCTGTACACGGCCTTCTCCGTCACGACGGCGCGGCGCCACTCGTAGCAGGAGCTCGCAATGCTGAGCAGCACCTGCCGCTGGCGGTACGCGGACTGCTGCAGAGTCTGCGTCACGGTCTCCACCTGCTGCTCCAGCGACGCCCGCATGCGGGACGTCTGCTCCTCCGACTCCGCGTAGGTGTAGACGGACGCGCCGTTCACCTCGCAGATGCGGATGAGCTTCTCACGGAGGCGCGGCGCGGAGTAGTAGATGGCAAAGACGCACTTGTAGATGCCCTCGTTGGAGTTGATGTTGTAGAAGGGCGTCTCGATCTCTTCCGTCCGGAGGATGGAGTTGCCGCGCGTCGCGCGGTACACGACGCGCTCAAGCGTGGCCACGCGGTCGCGCGGCAGGACGCCGGCGACGACCATCACGTTCTCACCGCCGGCGACGCCGCGGTTCAGCACCTCCAGGTGCTCGCGGGAGCGGTTGCGCTCTTCGATGAGCTCCTGGTAGCGCTCGTTCAGCTGCGACACCTCGTTGAAGATGGTCTCTATTTTCTGCTCGAGCGAGAACATCGTCTCGCTCTCCGCGGTGCCGTCCACGATGGTGGTGACGCCCGCCTTGTCGATCTCTTCCTGCAGGAAGCGCAGGCGGCGCTCCATGTCATCGCAGCGGCGGATCTCCGCGACAAAGTCGCGCTGGAAGGCGCTCACCTCCGAGTTGAGGTCGTTGAACTGGAACATGCCGATCTCACCCAGTTTGAGCACCGCGTCGTGCGCCACCTCGCGCTGCATCTGGAGGCTAAGGATCATCATGTCCTCCGACCGCCATAGGCCACTGCAAGCTTCCAGCGGCATGGCAAATCGATACGGAAAAGGATGAAGAGTAAAAAAAGAAAAATGTATTACTACTAAAACGCCGAAAAAAAACTACCAAATACTATCGAATTACACACATATATGGAAAAAAAGAGTACAAGAGAAGAATGAAATTGAAGTGTGAAGGAGAAGCGAATTGAAAAAAAGTATAGAAGTCATTTCATAAGGAGTTGTAAATAGAAAAAAAAAGAACAACACGTTTTGCACCAGCACCGTAGTACTAAAGATACCACAATACTACACGAAATGATAATAATAAGCAAAGGAATCTGGCACGCCTTCTTGGAAAGCGGAAGGAGGAAACAAACAAGAAAAAAAGCAGATGAAAAAAAAAGATACACATGCTTCATTGCAGACTAACACGGTGAGAGCCGTCCAATCGAAGCTGAGCAGCCAACTGCAGCACATCGCCCTTGACCAAGTCGGCGACGGACACATCGCGGGCACGCACATCACGGCGGGCCGCCTGCAGCGCCTCCCGGACAGCGGGGTCTGCCGCCCCCCGCAGACCGCCCATCCCCCGCACACGTCGCAGGGCGGCCGGGATGACCTGGCGGCAGAAGAGCGCGCTGCGGTCCAGGAAGTAGCAGAGGTAGCACACGCGCGCGGGCGCGAGCTCGTGGGGAGAGACGAGCGCGGCCGATGTGGTGCTGAAGAGCATCGCGTCCGCGGCGAACTCCGTGAAGAAGGCACTGAAGCGCGCGCCGGACGCGGGGTCCGCCTCACTCGCCCGCACCACCCAGCCGTCCCCGTAGAGATAACCCTCGTCCACGTCCGCGGGAGAGAGAACCGCCTCGAGCCGTAGCTCCGCCTCGCGATCCGCGTGGCGCCGCAGCTCCATGCCGCACGTACAGACGCTGCCGCCCTGGAACACGAGCGTCGGCGTGTGCGTCTGCGCGGCGGGGAAGTCCTCCGGGAGGCAGCAGCGCCGCAGGTCGCCCACGTGCGGCCGCTCCGCGACGCCGAAGAGCACGACGGCGCCGACGCGCAGCCACACCCGCACCGGCGCGGCCAGCCGCAGGAAAGGCAGCAGCGACCGCTGCGCCGCCTCCCGCGCATCGGCGGGGTCGAGTGAGCAGCGGTGCAGCCGCACACAGGGGCCGAGGTCCGCGCCCGTGCGGCACGTCGCGTCCGGGTCCTGGAGGAGGCAGCACAGCGCGTACGGGAGCGGCCGCGCGCAGAGCCCGGTGAGTGAGTGAAACACCTCCGCGTGGGAAAGGTATGTCGTCGCCACGAGCACCAGGCACGGCTGGCTCGGCCGCAGTGCATGCAGGTAGCCGTGGAGCGCGGACAGCTTCTCCGCCGCGGGGTGTGCCGACGGCAGCACGTCGCCCTCCAGCGCGCACACCCGCTGCATCGCCTCCGCCATGAGGGCGACGTCGGCCGGCGTGCCGTGGGCGAGCGGCGCGTCGCGCAGCACCACCTCCATGCCCTTCTCGCGGAGGAGGGAAAGCGAGAGGCACAACGGGGTCTCGGGCCCGCCGCTGCCGCCGCCCATCAGCGCGACGCAGAGCATATCCTGACAACAGCTCGCGAACGAAGAGGCGAACGCACGAAAGCTGGCACTCTCGCGGCAGCGTACGTCGACGATGACTGAAACGACGCGCTCAGGAGACGTGTTGCTCATTTGGATTTGCGCGTGTGTGTATGAGCTAGAAAACACAGTGCAGAAGCGAAACGAGAGAATGGGAGCTTAAGAATAAGCGGTATGTGTCAATGAGGTTGTGCATGAGCTTCCTCCATTCAACCACCGCTGGCCACGCGATGAAGCAGTCATACGCACACCAAACAAGAGTTTACAGTACTAACAAAAACAGAAGGCTAAGAAGAGGAAAAGGGAAACCAAAAAGAGCAGCATCACGCTTGTTACACTCGTGACACGGAAGGACGTCGATGCTACCGCACGCACCTTGGACGTCTGCACGCCCCGCTCACGCACGTCACGGAATGAGCTCCACGTCGCGGCCGCCAGCGGCCTGGCGATTGACAACCTCCGCATGGTCGATCTGCCAGCGCTTGTACGTGTCGCTCAATCGCAGCGCGTCGAGCAGCGCTCCCTCGTTTGTGTGGCCCTTCAGCGATAAGCTGTTGATGTGCGTGGCGCAGCGGTACACGTCGGGGTCCACGCGCTCCAGCACGGCCTCGGGCGCATCCAGCACGATGCGCTTCAGCTGCGGGAACCGCTGCTGCGACACGGCAGAGGGGGGCGCCAGGCGGAAGGTGCCGCCGATCGCGTTGCCGGCCAGCAGCAGCTCGCGCAGCGCGGGGAAAGGGCTCTCGCGCTCCGCGCCGCGCCACCCCTCGCCGATCAGCAGCGCCTCCCGCAGGCCGCAGCCGGACAGGTCCACGACCTCCAGCGCCGCGCTCGCGCCGAGGTGCGCTGCCAGCCCGCCGTCGAGCTCGAGCGCCGCGCCCGCGCGTTGGCACACCAACTTCCGCAGGCGCGGGAAGCGCGTGCAGAGGAGGGGCGGCAGCGCGCGCAGGCGGTTCTGCGAAAGGTTCAGCACCTCCAGCGGCAGCACCTCCGGCGGGCCGTCGGGCAGCGTCCCGCCGCAGCCCAGCGCGCATGCGCAGCAGAGGCCGTTCGCGGAGAGGTCCACGGAGCAGAGGGACCGCCACACGGAGAGGCGCAGGAAGGACGGCGGGATGGGGTGGGAGAGCCGGTTCCCGCTCAGCGTGAGGGTCCGCGCGCGCTCCACCTTCTCGAGCTTGCGCGCGAGCCGCTCCCAGGAGCGCATGTCCATGTCGTGTAGGGACAGGATGCCTGTCTTGGCGGCCGCCTCGCGCCGCTCCTTAGACGACGTGCCGCCCATATGCTCTGGAGGTGAGGCGAGAAGGTGAAGTTAAAACGATACGGCTTTTGGCACCTACTTAAAAAAAAGGGGGGGTGGGGTTGCCACGGTTGTGAGAGTGGCTGTGTGCACTGTATGATGGAAGAAGAAAGGGAAAAGAAACGTACACGACACGGCACACAAAGGGTCAGTCAACAACCAAAAAAAAAGCAGTTCTGTTTTTTTTTTCATTATAATTTGTTTGTCCAGTTGATCGACTCACGTGGAAACGCACGCTATGTAGAAGAGACGTTATTCGCAGATGGTTCCGCTTTAGCTCTTTGGGGGATAGTAGCGCGCCCCGAACAGAGAGGAGCCCACGCGAACACTGGTGGAGCCCATCTTAATAGCGTTAATGAAGTCGCCGCTCATGCCCATGGACAGCTCTAGGCTCTCCACAGGCACCTGCAGCGCCTCCGCCACCTCCTCCCTGCACCGCGCGAGGCAGCTGAAGTTCTCCGGTGTGCTGGTGTAGTCCGGCATGCCGATCGTCATGAGCCCCTTCAATACCAAGAGGGGGCACTTCTCGTTGATGTGCCGCGCGAGGGCCACCGTCGCAGCGCCGGGCTCCGTGCCGCTCTTGGACTCCTCGCCACTGGTGTTCACCTGCAGGTAAACGTCGATCGGGCGGCCTCCCCTGTACTTGTCGCAGCCGTCATGGATCTTGTTGGCCAGCTTCTCGCTGTCCACCGTCTCAATCACCTGTAAGTTGGGCGTCTCGGACAGCAATTCCTTCACCTTGTTGCTCTGCAGGTGGCCGATGAAGCGCCAGGCGATGTCCTGCGGCAGCTCCTTCGCCTTGTCAGCAAGCTCCTGCACGTAGTTTTCCCCGAAGAGGCGCTGTCCTTCGTTGTACAGCACCTGCAGGCACGCGGGCGACTTGGTTTTGCTCACCGCCACCAAGCTCACCGCGCGGCCCGCTGCGGCCTCGCGCACAGCGGCGGTCACGTGCTTGTAGTTCTCCGCGAGCTGCGCCGCCGTCGGCTCTGACGCGACATCGTAGCGAGACATGGCCGCCCTGGCTAGCAACGCAGTGAATCGACGCAGTGTGTGGTGGAAGAAGGAAAGGTGAAGCGTAGAATAGTAGAGTTCTAGCAGAGTAGGCGTGAGAAGAGAGCAGTGAGAGGTTGTAAGGCAAAAAGCGATCCGCGTGATGAGAGCTTCGATCCATCAAGAGCAGCATGCGCTTTTCAGCCGCTGTAATCGCTGTGTAGATGCGTCAGTCCACGTTGTATGATCTACGATTGGTGTGTTTAAGTGTTCTATAGTATGTATGGCTGTTTTCTATGACATGCACAATATCACTCATGGCGACTTTTTTTCGTCTCGTGCTCATCTTCACTGTCCTCCGAATTATCTCCATGCTCGTTGGAGTCCACCTCCTCTTCCTCCTCCTCCTCCTCTTCTTCCTCCTCCTCCTCCTCTTCTTCCTCCTCCTCCTCCTCTTCTTCATCCTCATCATCGTCGTCGTCGCCGCTGCTGACATCGACCTCCTGCCCGTCCTTGGTCAGCGAGTTCAAGGCCACCAGCTTGGGGAAGACCTCGAACACCTGCTTAAAGTGGTTGGGCGTGTTCACATCGTTGTCAGTGATGTCCAGCACCTCCATGTTGGGGCAGCCGGCCGCCAGGCGCCGCAGCTGCTCCATCGTGTCGATCCGGTTGTTGGTAATCAGCAGCACCCTCAGCGAGCTGCACGGCGGGAGGGCAGCAGGGATGGAAATGGCGTTGTCGCTCACGTCCACGCGGGACAGCTTACAGCCCTCGGTGAGGAGCGTCTCGAGCGTGCGGAGGGGCGGCTTCATGCCGACCAATGTGACTTTAGAAAGATTGCGGAATGGGGCAAAAAACTCGGGCACAAAGGGCACGCTGGAGAGCAACAGTGTAGTCACTTCATCGGGCGCGTACCCTTCGGTCTGCTTTTCTATACGAAAAGCTGCTGTCTTCTTGAGCATCTCCATCTAAGAGTATTTTGTCGAAAGCAGAAGTTGGGAAAGGAGGATGAAGTCGGTAGCAATGCAAATAAAAAAAAGGAAAAAAAGAAGAAGAAGCGCAATGAAAAACACATGTTTCTGTTCTCTCTCCACAAACAAACTAATAATAAAAAACGTTAGATAGATTTGTTGTGTGTTTTCACCAGTACTCTATAAAGGGAAGAAACACAAATATAGAGAGTTTGCGCAAGCTACACGTATATGAGTATATGTATATGTTGTATCTCGAAGAGTCCGAGGTGCCTCTCAAAACTTCTATTGTTGATCTACTTGCATTCCGTGATCATAATAGCGCAGCGAATTATGCGCATGTTGACACACGTTGTCACACAAGTGCTTGTATACATGAAATTGAGCTCCACTCTCTGCAACGGTACAAAGAGAGAACAAAAAAGAAGCACATGCCTGTTTGCATACCACGGGGATCACCTGACCCTTGTCGTTCCTGTCATTAGAAAGGGAAAAGGGGCAACTCGGTACTCTGTGTGACTCCAAGGCCCGCATGCGCGCTGGTCGTACGTGTTCCACGCCTCTTCTTCTTCTTCTGGGGACGCCGCTAGCAGCAGTGTGTCAACGAGCGGTAGAAGAGGATGTACACCTCGCTCCCGCACCCCGGCCTCTCGCAGGGCGACACGGGTGACTCGGTCACCTGCTTGTCGTTGAAGAGAAACCAATGGTCGGAGCGCTCGCAGTAAGAGACGTAGTGGCCGTGGTACAGGTCGCCGACGTGGTTCACGACGCCGAAGAGCGCGTACTCGCCGCGCCGGCTGCGCGGCCGGTCCACGTCGGCCCAGTGGATGCCGCCGCTCTCGCTCCGCGCCGCCGGCACGACCGCCTCGCTCATCCAGGGGCCCATGTGGAGCCGCTCGCCGAACCGGAGCGAGGTGGTCCGCTTCCGCGTGAACATGCCATAGGCGTCCTTCTTGAAGCGGTTCACGCAGAGGACCAAGTACGGCGGCAGGCAGTAAAGACCCTGGCGCCGCACAAACTGGGCGGACATCTCCTTGCACTCACTGCACCGCGCCGCCATCTCGACGCACTCGTCGCGGAAGCACTCCGCCAGGCAGTCCTCGATGGAGACCTGCCAGTCCTGTGCGGCTGGATAGAGCAGCGGGATAAACAGGGACGAGAAGGCGTCGCAGCAGAAGGACGAGGCCGCGCACCTGGGGCAGCTCACGCGCTGCACCGTCTGGCCGCTGAACAGGTGCGTCACGAGGCTGTTGTGCGCCATCAGGTGGGCGCTGCGCCACTGCCTCGCAAGCGCGTCCACGTCGCCGAGGACCGTGTGCGAAGGCAGCGACTGGGCGACGGTTCCCGCCGGGGACGCTAGCCGCAGCTCCTCCCCCACGGTGTCCAGCAGCGCGACCAGGAACTCCTGTGCATCGTGCTGGTCGCCCAGCTCGAACATGCGCCGCTCGCCTTGCCGCTGCACCGCCTGCAGCAGCCGCTCCGGGCTGAGCACGCGGCAGCTCCACCACGCGTCGTGCATGAGCGCTGCCAGGGCATCGGCCGCCGGCGCCGCGGCCGCGGCGCCCAGCACACGGTACCACCGCTGAGTCATGAGCCGCACCAGGTGGGGGGTGTGCAGCAGGCACTGCAGCACGGAGTTCACGTAGCACGTGTTGCCCAAGTTAATCGCGCCGCAGAGACCCACGTCGCCGACGGAGTCCCACGCATGGCGCATGTGCTCCTGCATCGCCAGCCGGAGCGTCGGCTGCAGCCGCTCGTGTATGAAGTCCTCGATCGCCTGCCACGGCGCCAGAGGGCCCCGCGTGAGGACCGCCTTCATCACGTCGGTCAGCGGCAGGCGCTCGGACAGGTACGGGAACAGCGAGGCGAGCACGCTGGCGCCGAGCTGCAGCGTGCTGTGGGCAAAGAGCCGACAGGAGCGCTGGATGTGCGGCAGCGCGTCATCGAGGCTACGGTAGACCTCTTCCTGCGTCTGGTGGTCCACATAGTAGGTACTAAAGATGTCTGCGATGATCGTCCGGAGGAAGGCCTGCATATCGTACGGCAGGGAAGCCAAGGATGTCACAAGATCGCAGTTCAGCTCGGCTACGCTTCGGACCGTGCTCAGGTCAAACTCGCTGCCGCCTATCGCAAGGTGCTGCCGTTCCGCGTCGTAAAAGACCTCCGTGCTGAGATCGACAAAGTCTTTTCTCAGAAAAGAGTTCAGGGTGGTCAGAAGAGACACGGCGACAGAACTTCGGAGCCCGGAGCGAAGCGAAGACAGAAAGGGAGACTCGTTTTGGCTGTGGCAGGGAAGCGAATGACTATCTTGGCTGTCTGCATGAGACCACAGAAACAGCGCGCGGGTGATGGCTGCCTTCCACGCGTAGTACTCCGAGTTGTCCATGACACCAAATACCTTCACAAACGACTCATTCCAGCCCCCCTCTTTGGTCATCGTGAACTGCTGCATTTCGTCATGAAAGTGCGCGTGCGCGCCACACAGAAACAGCCGACGCGTCCTGCACTTTATGCCCTTCGTGTAACACAGATACGGCCCGGTGAGCGAGGCATTCAGCGTCTCACCTCTTTTGATGAGAGAGCCCTTCATCCCTTTTGGTGTCGGGAAAGCGGACGAGAAGGCAGTGACGCACTCAACCTCTTTGATGCTGGTACTCCTTCCCCCTCTCGTACCAACGGAAAAAGACATTGTGTTCACTACCAAATACTATCCACGAGGAAGTTAATGTATATATATATGTGTGTGTGTATGTGAAAGGGAGGAGAGAAAAACGAAGAGAGCAGGGCAGGAATCCGCTTATAAAAAAATAATTGGCGATTGATAACATGTATTTCAGCTGCGTCATCTCCACAAAAAGAAGAGAGAGCCCCACCAAGCACATGCAAGAAGTGATGCCGGAAAGGGAAAAAAATGTATATATATATATATAACCAGTTCTATGCAAAGATCAGTGCAGACGGAACAAAAGAAGAGAAAAAGATCAGTGATGAATCAAATAAAAACCTAAAAAGCGACTGCTGCCTCGCGCTCCTTAATGATGGTGGCCCGCTGCGAGAGAGCGTCCTCCGACAACTCCTTCCACGCGTGCGCATCGCCAATGTCGGCGAGAACAATCTTCTTGACCGCCTCCACGACGACGAGGTGGGGCGTGCCCTCACGCATCACGGTGAACTCGTGGAAGAAGCGCACCTCTCGGAGCCATATTTCGTGCCCATCGATACGGATAAAATGACGAAAGAGAATAAAAAAGGCCGTGTTCATCACGCGGAACTTGAGGGAGCAGCGGACCATGCCATGGTCATGCACATCGTCCTCAAAGAAATCAAAGTTATCGAAGAACACAATAGGCAGCGTTGTGTCCTTCAGCAGGTCCCAGTTGATGCGTGTGTGGTGCGGCTCGAGCGGCACCAACGTCGCCGTCGGCGCCAGACCGAAGAAGTCGTTGCGCCAGGCCCAATCCACTTTGGGGTCGTGCCGCTTGTACTGCGACGTCGCCCACCCCGCCGACACGGGGATCACCAGCTGCTTCGCGGTCACTTCCTGGAAGGCGGGCGTCTCGTAGTACTGCTTCGCGCTGGCCAGAATGGACCGGAGGTCGAAGTGCAGGAGGTGGCCGGCGACGCCCTCGCGCTCCACCCACAGCGCGTTGTACGGGAACACAATCTCGGGGAAGGCGAGGATGCCGATCTCGCCCTCGAGGGCACTGAGCTCGTCCTGGCTCATGATGCGGTCCAGCTTCGTCGTCGTGAAGGACCACGCGCCCACCTGCTTCGTCGTTGTGTCTGGGTGCGCGGCCTCCACCCGCATGTACGGGATGCCGCTCACGCGCGTCGGCGGCGGCGGCGGCGCCAGCGCGGCGCCCCCGTCCGCCAGCGGCGGCGCCGCCGCGCCGCTCGCGGAGAAGCCGGAGAAGGCGAGGGACGGGTTCACGGCAAGCGCCTTCGCCATGGGGAACTCGAGGTGAGCCGCCAGCACCGCGGCCACGCGTTCGAGCCCGCGCGCGTCGGTGTCGTCGAAGTGCCCGGGGTGGGTGCTGTCCACGTCGATCACGCCTATCACACTGCCGTTCTCCGTCTTGATGGGCACGACCACCTCGGCGCGCGACGTGCTATCGCACGCGATGTGACCGGGGAAGGTCAGCACGTCCTCCACCACCACCGACCGGCCGGCATCCGCGGCTACGCCGCAGACGCCCTTGCCGATGCGAATCTCAGTGCACGCGGGCCGGCCCTGGAAGGGGCCCAGCGCCAGCACGCCTGGCGCCTGAAGCAGATAGAAGCCGAACCAGTTCACCGGCAGCTGCTGCAGCGCCGCGCTGGGGTCCGCCAGCCTGTTGAGCTCGTAGAAGCACAGCGCGGCGACATTGCCGAGGCCGATAATGAGGTTCGCCTGGGGCGTGAACTTGGAACTCATGCTCTCGACCAGATACCCCACCTGCGTCACAAGCCAGTCGTACATCTGCGCCTTCGACTCGAACGTGGGCGCGGGCGCTACATCAACAGTCATGAGAAGAAGAGCGGCGGTAGAAGTTGGACCACTGGATGAGGGTAAAATCGAGAAGGGGGAAAAAAACGATATGACAAATCAAGGTGTAAACGGAAAACACAAAGTACTGTAATTGAGCAAGTATAACTTCTTAAACTTCTTTTAAGACTCAGTGGATCTTCATAATAATAGTATAATTAAAGAGAGAGAGAGAGAGAGAGAAACCAATGAAGGTGAGTTCGATCGCTGACATGCTCAAGGTCGAAAGCAAAAGGGGTGGGGTTGTATAAAGAAAGACAGCTCATGATAATAAAAAGGCCTGACTAAAGGGAAAAAAAAGAGAAGATCATAGTCTCTCATACATATACATACATACATGTTCATTACAACTCTAATCGAAATGCCTACAAGGGAAATTAAAAAGGATACATACAGTACTTCAGATATTGCAAATAAGAGGTATAGGGAAGAAAAGGAGAAAAGGGGGAAAGGTGCGTGGAGCATGCTCTTCCAACGATGCGCGACGCTGGTTACGTCTGATGCTCCTTGAATTATTGTATTGTTTTTTTTTTCCTCTGTGTGCATGTGCATGTCTGCGAACTAGCTACCTGTTCCATGTTTCACGCAGCATACGGATCGTTAGAAAGGTACGTTGCGGGACCTAGGCGGCAGCAAAGGCACATTTCTGTACCGCTCGGGCTTCGCCGCCTCCAGGGCCGCCATCTCCTTTGCTATTCTGTCCTCGTTCGCCTTCTCCAGCGCCTGCTGCTCCGTGAGCTCCGTCCGCCAGTCATCCCTGGATGCGTCCTTCTGCGCCTGGCGCTGTGCGATCTGCGCGTCGAGGTACCGCTGGTTCTCCTTCAGCATGTGCATGCGCCGCTGCCGTTCCTTTTCGTCGATGTCGTCCGTGTTGGAGAGGGACGCGAGGAACTCGGCGTGCTCGCGCGCGCGGGTCTCCGCCTCGTCCGCGCGCTGCTGCCGCTTATCCATCACCTGCTGGCGGCGCGCGATGAGGATGCTGCGCAGCAGCTGGTCGCGGCGCGCCTGGTCGGCCTTCCACTGCGCCTCCCGCTTCCCCCACTGGCGGTCGTTCGCCTCCTCCCACAGCTTGTCCAGCGCCTGCGTGTCGTCCTTGCGCTGCGCCATCTGCAGCTGCAGGTCCTCCATCTGCTTCTTCTGCCGCTCTGTCCGCTCGCGCTTCTCGATCTGCGCGAGGCGCTGCTCCTCCGCAATCACAGCGAGGATCGCCTCCAGCGTCTCCTTGTCCTCCTTCCGCAACTGGTCGTACTCCTGCATCCGCGCCTGCTGCAGCTCCTCGTTGAGCTCCTTCATTTCCTGCGCAATGCGCTCGCGCTCCGCCCGCTTCGCTGCCTGCTTCTGCGCCTCCACGATGCGCTCCTCGTGTAGCAGCCGGTAGAACTCCTCGTCGTCGCGCCGCTTCTCGTCGGCCGCGGCCTCGCGTCGCAGCGTGTTGCCCTCCACCTGCGCGGTGAGGTCCCGCTGGAGGTGCTCCACGCGCTGGTGGCGCAGCTCCAGGTCGCGCTGCGCCCGCTCGTTCGCCAGACGCAGCGCCTCCGCCGCCTGCTGCTCGAAGTACGCCCGCTCCGCGTCCTCCTCCGCCTTGCGCCGCTCGGCGAGGCTCAGCTGGTCGTAGCGCAGGTCCGCAACCTGCATCACCTTCAGACGGCTCTCCGCCAGCCGCAGCGTGTCGATCTGCTCCCGGAAGAGGCGGTCATGGCGCGCCTGGTTGTCCACCTGCCGCAGCGCCGCCCGCTCCGCCTTCAGCTCCCGCGCCCTGCGGATGAGACGCTCGCGCCGCTCCTCATCCGTCTCCGCGAGGCCGGACAGCATCGTCTCGTACTGCGCCTGCTCCCGCTGCAGGAGCTCGGCCAGCCGCGCGCGGCGCTGCACCAGCGAATCGTTGTGTCGTGCCTGAACCTTGTCTAAGTGTCTGTGCAGGTCCTTCTGGGCCATCTTCACTTCGCCCTTCACCTCGAAGTCTACCTGCATGCGCTGGCGCATGTCGGCAGACTGCGTCGCTTTGAAGTCCTGCATGAACTGCTCGCGGCGCTGGCGCGCCTCAATGGCCGCCATGGCATTATTACGGGACATGGGGCTAACAAGAAGAAGCAACAGAGGCCACGAGGGAAACGGTCAAGCAAGGCCTCAGGGTAGCAATAGAATGCAAATTGAGCTAAAAAATAAGAGAGAAAAAAAAAGAGAAGGGAGAGAGGTAAGAGAGAGCATCAATGAACTGCTGAAATGGTTCCCTTCACCAATAAAGAAAAAGGATAATAGTGCGAAGAAGGAAGAACAAATAAATACAGCAAGTCTCTGAGGGCACAACTTACACTATACTGACTATAAGCGTAAACACACTGGGGGAAAAAGTAATCATGAATAGATTACTGGATTAATGCGCCCACAGAATAACCACAAGTATAAACAATGAACAAAATAAAAACTCAAAGCAAACCTATAGAACGTGAAAAACGTCAAGTGAAAATAAAGTCAAAGAAAGGAATATACTGCATCAAGAAACAATTCTCACATTGAAGAAGAAAAACACAGTATCACTAAAATAACAGGAATAAGTTACACACACGATGTCGGAACCTTTCGTTCCTCTAATTACGTCGCACGCACTTGGCGACAATCAGGGCAGTAAAATAGCCAAACAGCAGCACCGTCCGCATGGCAGGCACGGCGACGGGTGTAACGAACTGCATCTCCTCATTTACTGACATCACGACAAACACTATGACAGAAACGAATGACACGCACCCTAGCAAGAAGATGGTCGCGCACAGGCAATTTACGCCGTGCGTCGCCGGGTACGCCAGCACCAGTCGCGGTGCAAATACGGTGAGCACAAGGCACACCAGCAGCGGCACAATGCTCGCTGCACACTCCAACATGCAGGGTACAAGAGCAAACATAACTACTTCAAACAGAACATCGTCTTTTGAAGAATCCTTGTGATCCAGCCAGTAAAGCACCTTTCTGAACACGCTTATCTGGAGTCCCAGTGTCGCGATGGTGAAGACGAGGGCCAGTGAAGCCAGCACCAGGGATGTGACCAGAGCCCACCGCGGCGGCGCAACGCTGTCATCCTCACGAACGACATACATGCGGGCATCCACAAAGTAAGCCTCGTCCCCTCCCCTTGGCGGCTCGGAGCCTACCGTCACAACCTGTACGGAGCCAAGCGAGAGCACATCGTTCTTAAGATCGCTCTGAGTGTCCGACATGGGCGCACAGTGCGAGGCACGGAGTGGGTCCAGAAACAAGTAAATGATTATGCTAATACGGGAGAAAGCAAAAAAAAAAGCAAAGAAACTATTTCTAACAGTAACAACAATAGAAGAGGAGGGAGAGAACGAAAACAACATGTGTCAGTATTACATGCAGTGCGATGTGCCGCGGCGTATCACGCACAAACACGCAGCAAAAGGATCAGGCAAGGAAGCGAAGGAATCAACAGACACCGTAACCAATTAAATGGATAATGATACAGGAGACGCTCGCGCCGCTCCGCGCCCGTCTCCGCGAGGCCGGACAGCATCGTCTCGCACCGCGCCTGCTCCCGCTGCAGGAGCTCCGCCAGCCGCGCCGCGCTGCACCAGCGCGCCGCCATGTCGCGCCTCAACCCCGTCTGGCGGTCTCTGCGAGTCCTTCTGGGCCATCCTCACGGCGCCCTCACCTGCGCACGTCCGCAGACGGCGGCGCGCTGACGTCCCGCAAGAGCTATACACACGGCTGGCGCACCTCAACGGCCGCCATGGCATTACCACAGGACATGGTGCTGGCAGGAAGAAGCAACAGGGCCACGAGGGGAAGGGTCAAGCGCGCCGTGATGGTAGAAGTCTACTGCAAAGGGAGCTGGGAGAGAGAACGAAAAGAAGGGAGAGAAGCAATAAAGTG
>AUXH01000099.1:0-41148 GCA_000482145.1 Strigomonas culicis
GGTTCGGACGTACGTTCCTACGTAGTTAACGTTACGGTTCGTTCGTTCGTTACGTACGGCCGACGGAAGGAACGGTACGGTTGGTCGGTCCTAACTTAACTTAACTATCACTACCTCCTCTCTCTCTCTCTCTCTCTCTCTTTCTTTTGCATGTTGACCTCTTCCATTTTTGTTTCCCTGCGCTAGCACTTTCGTTCGTTGTTCTGCCCCCTCTGCTCGCTCTCCCACCGAGCCATGCCGGAGTGGTACACCGAGGCGCGGCTGCCTGCGCTGACCGCCGCCGAGACGCACTGGTTGCTGAGCCGCGGGTCGCTGACGGTGCAGTTGAAGGCGCTGAGCGCCGCCGTGGCGCCGCCGCCGGACGGAGCGGCCGCGTTCACGGTGCGCGTGCTGGCGGAGGGCTGGCGGCCGCTGGCGGCGGACGAGCGCGCGGCGCTGGAGCGGCCTGCCGCCGCGGACGCGCCGGGGTGGGTGCGGGAGGTGCAGCTGTGCGGCCCCGGCGGCACGCCGTGGGTGGCCGCGCGCACGGTCGCGCTGGCGACGGCACTCGCCGGCGCGGCGGCGGGGGGCGGCCCGCCGGTGACGCTGTGCTCACTGGGCGAGCGCCCACTCGGCGCCGTTCTCTTCGATCGCGACTCGCCCTTCGTGCGCGGCCCCATCGCGGTGACGCGCATGACGGAGGCCGCGCTGCTGCAGCTCCATGGCGACGCGGGCGGCGAGGATGGTGCGCACTGGACGCGGCGGTCGTTGTTCCGCGACGACGCGCGCGGCCTCTCGGTGCTCGTGGCGGAGCTCTTCACGCCGGCGTTCTGGTCTGCGGTGGCGCAGGCGGAAGGCGGCGAGCGGCTGTAGGAGCTTCACTCTTTCTTATCGGTTTCGCTGCCGTGGTTTGGTGTTCCTATTTGTATAATCTATGGTCCATCCTCGGTAGCTCCTGCACCTTGTCTCGTCGTGTAGGGACAGAAAGCAGATGCGCTCTGTTTATTATGTTCTCTTCGAGTTCTGTAACATTAGAAATCTCTCTCTCTCTCTCTCTCCCTCTCTCTCCCTCTCTGTCTTAATGCCTGTTTTTTTTTTTTGTTGTTGTTGAATAAAACGACGCACCAATCTAGTGAAGTATATATACATATATATATATATATACATATATATATATTTATTTGTATATATTTCTTTCTTCATATATATTTAGTTTTTCCTTTTTTTACTTTCAGAGTTTGCGTTTCTCTTTTTTTTCCGTTCATTTAAACCTATAACCAAACCGACTCTTTCTATCCTTACACACGTTCTTTTTTTCTCTTCTTTTTTTACTTATTGTTACAGTTCTTCTATATATATATATCTTTACGTATATATACATATATAGATATATTGCAATTAGTTGACGTTAAATCTTTTTACGAAGATAACAACAGAAACAACAACACCACGGCAAAAAAAATAAAATATCATATCAGAATTTAATTGGAAAGTGTACATTCTTTTTTCCGTTTTGGTATTTTTGTTTTTAGCTCTAATTATTTTTTCGTTTTTTTTTTAGCTCTTGCTTTGTGACTTTGTTAGTGTTGCCATAAGTAGCAAAGCGAGAGATAAGGAGATTTGCCACTTCCATCTTTTTTTCTGTCATTTTTTTTTTGGTTATTTTTTTTTTTTTCCATCTTCTTCTTTCTTCGCCGTATTTATACTGAATTATCATATTCCGTGTAAGGCGCAAAAAGGTAGTGTGCAAATTAAAAAAAAATTGTTAGAAGAAGGAAAAAAAAAACTGAATCTCGACACATACTTTTCCCTAGTGCCATGATCGAGTCTAAGTCGCAAAAGACTTCCCCCGCGGGCAAGGATGTTCACCGGAAGGAGGATAGACCCACCAGCCACACGAGCCACGAAAGCGGCAGCGGCGGGCGCCACTACCACAACCGACCCTCCAAGCGCCGAGAGGGTGACGGACTCTTCGCGAAGAGCTCCCCCCCGCCGTCGGATGCCACTCCGGTCAGCGCCCCCGCGTCGTCGTCCCCGCAGCTGACCGCCCCGCCGGCGGGCCACAGCTCGGGTCGTGTCGCCTCGGCGCAGCGCGGACGGTTGCGCGTGCGGCCGGAGCGGCAGCCGTCGCAGACGCTGCCGAGCTCTCCCGCGGACGTCGGCATCGCGGACGTCACCATTACGTCGCTAGAGCTGTCGCCCTCGCAGTCCACGAGCGGCGGCGCGCACGGCAGCAGCCTCAGCTTCAACACGCAGGGCGCAAGTACAAGCTTGGCGGTGGTAAGCGACAGCCGCGCGCGCGCCCTCGCGAGCCAGGAGGCGGCCTGCGCAACGCCGGTGCGGGGCTGCACGCCGCACCCCGACGACGCGTCCGACGCGCCGGCGGTGGTGGTGCAGCTGCCGACGGTGCGGCCGCAGGAGGTGCCGCCACTGCCACTGCAGCACCTGCAGCCGTCCCAGCCCCACGAGGGCCACGCGAAGCGGCCGGTGCCGCCGCAGATGCTGTCGGCCGCGGTCTCCAGCGAGGTCCAGGCGCCCGGCGCGCTGCTGAGCTTCCTGCCCGTCTTCTCGAGCCCCATCTCCGCCAGCATGCACAACAGCACCTACAGCGACGATGTCAGCGCCGGGGCGTGCAACTCGACCATCGACGCGGACTCCCTCAACCACCTCAACAGCTCCCTCAACCGCAGCTTCAACCACGTGGCCGCGGCGAGCAGCACCAGCAGCGTGAGCACCGGCGCCGGACCGGCGGCCGGCCGCACAAATCTGGTGCTGTCCCCGCGCGGGGGAGGCGAGGAGAGCGTGCGCGGCGGCGCGGGCCGCAACTTCTACAGCGCGCTCTTCCCGCACCCCCCGAGCGGCGGCGGCGGCGCGCCCGCGCGCTCCACCCCGCGGAGGGCGCCGGAGCTCGCGGAGATGTCCACGCCGCATTACACGTCGCCGCCGGCGTCGGCGCTGCTGCCGCGGCACTCCCGCACCGTCTGCTTCGCACAGTCGACCGCCGACCACACGCACCACAACAGCATCGTGTCGTCCACGTCGGAGGCGGCCGGCGGCCAGCGGCTGCCATCGCTCGGGCCGCACGGCGACTTCCACCCGTTGAGCAGCGCCGCCTGCGGCGTCGGCGACGCCGCGCCGCGCGGCAGCGGCGCCGCGGCGTCGCCGCTCGGGCTGCTGCCCGAGGAGGCGAGCGGCACGACGAAGGTGCGGCTGCGCATCATGTGCATCAACGGCCCGCGGCTGCGCGCGGCGACGCGCGGCGCGTCCCCCGCGAACGGGGAGCTGGCCGCGGAGCGGCGCAGCCTCAACGCGCAGGCGCCCAGCGAGCTGCCGTGTGCGACGAGCGTCGTGGAGGAGAGCTGCAGCCAGGAGCACGACGACGTGCCTAACCGCGCGGCGCCGGCCCCCGTGGGCGCCGGCTACGCGAAGCTCAAGGCGATGCGTGTAACGCGGCCGCAGGACATCGACACCTTGGATGCGCTCGTCTCGAACGACGACGAGGACGCGGCGGAGCAGCTCTTTAGCGACTTCCTGCGCGGCGACGCGCTGACGCAGAAGGCGGCGAACAGCGCACCCTTCACCATCCCCGTGAGCGACGGTCAGGGCGCGCCCGCCGACGGCGGCGAGGACCGCGTCGTCGTCTTCCGCAAAGGCGACTTCATCCGTCTCTTCCGGCTGCTGTACAACTACAGTGTGGACTTCAAGGCGGAGGACATGACGAGCCCGCGGAGTGTCAGCACGTCGAGCGCGTCCACGGAGCTGAACGACGCGGAGGTCGTGACGGTCGTGATCGACCCCAACACGCTGGAGGGCTGCTGGCAGCTGCTGGAGCTGCGGCCGCAGGGGCTGGAGGAGATCGCGCAGGCCATGTACTTTTACCTGCTGAGCCACAACCGCCAGCTGCAGAGCTACTTCTACGGGATCGACATGGAGGAGCAGGGCCGCGCACTCGTGCGCATGCTGTGCAGCACCGTGCACACGTACGGCCGCACGCAGACGGAGTGCGACCCCGTCGCGTGGTCCAACTTCGAGGGCTACCTCGTCGAGATGGGCGCGCGGCACCGCAGCTACGGCGTCGGCGACAACGTGTTCCACGAGATGCGTGACGCCTTCTTCCAGCAGTTCCCGCACTTTGTCGACGCGAACAGCTGGCGCATCACCTGTCGCGAGTGGCACACGCTCTGGGACACCATCATCCGGCTGCTGCAGCAGGGCGGCGAGAGCCCAGCGGGGGTCGCTAACGACACTGCGTACAAGGAGGCGAAGCTGCGCGCGCTGCAGGGCGACTACGCCGTCCTCGCCGAGAAGAGCCGCACAACGCTGTTGGCGGTGATGGCGCGGCTCGCAGCAGAGGACCTCGCCGTGCGCCGCAGCCGCGCGGCCGCCAAGACGCAGCCGCAGCTCGCGCGGGAGGCGCCGCACTCGAGGGCGTGCGGCAGCTCCTCGCGGACGACGCCGCCCAGATGCACTCCAAGCTGCAGCACATGCTGCAGTTCACGGTCGACCACTACTACTTCGACGACGACGTGCTGCGCACCTACTACGCCGACACGCGCACCTTCTACGAGAGCCTGCAGCTCGGCCTCCCGCTCGGCGACCTCCAGCTCTTCCGCGGCGCCTTCATCAAGGCGTGCAAGTCCTTCTTGCCCGAGGCGTGGAACATCGCGATGGAGTACCGCTTCTCAGAGCTCTTCGACACGGTGTGCGCGGGGCTCGTGGGCACGCTGCGGCAGGGCGCCGCCGCCGCGTCGACCAGCCGCGTGCCGTCGCCGCCGCCGGCGACGACCGGTAGCAAATCACCGACGCCCCCCCACACACGGCAGAGCGCCCACGTGACGCAGACGAACACGCGCACCACCGCCGCGCCAGACAACGACATCGGGGAGCCCTGAGAGGGACCCCTCCCTGCACCCCCCCCCCTCCTCACCGCGACGCCACAGGACATGGCGGCCGCGGACGCGTCGCTGCGGTGTCTGTGCACCGGCGCACGCTGTATACTGTATGGATTTGTTCTTGCTGGTCAGGCCAGAGGAACTTTGTTTATTTTATTTTATTTGGTTATTTATTTATTTGTTTTTCAGTTTCGCTTTTCATTTTTTTTTCTCCTTTATTGTTTATAGTGCATGCTTTCAGAGACGCGTAATGAAACTGCAATGGGATTGTTCCTGTTTTTATTATCCATTTTCAGTTTCATTTTCTAACTACTTTTCTTCTTCTTCTTCCTCTTCTCCCTTTTCGCTGTCATAACACGACACTGCATCCAAGACGGGCGGAAGGGCATTAGACGCGTATACGTCTGATGTGACTTCTTTGCGAAATGGATCGTGTTTAAGGCGTACGAGAGAGATAGAGATAGAGAAGGATGCAGAGAAACATAAAACGAGTTATTTGTGAAACGAAACAAGAGCTGCAACAATAGCGAAATTAACAAAAGAGCGAACATAAACAATAATAATATCTTCAACAATAACAAAAAATCAAAAATACTAAAACAAAAACGTACAAACTATCAAAAAAGAGAAAACAATTGCACACATGAGAATCCGCCACTGAGCTGCATAACAACAAGAAAAAAAGAACTGAACCTTTTCGGTGTGACGATTGAATGTATATTTGATCCACAAACCATTAATCTGATTTCAGCGAGGACGTTAGTGACAAAAGTCATACTTGTCCTTTGCGGGAAGAGGATTTTGCTCATAAAGGTAAGGTCACGAAGCGGGATAACACGAAAGTTTTTTTTTTTTTGTTATATCTCTTTGCTTTATTATTATTATTATTATTATTATTATTATTTATTTGAGACTTCTGTTTTTCTTCTTCTTTTCTTTTCTATACGTCATCGTGAACAACGAAGCCACTATGAAGGAGGCTTTACTTTCTCACAGTCGATGTAAGACTCAAGATGCATCAAAGAAAAGAATAGTGATGAACTTAGTAGTAGTGATAATACTGGTAGTGATCATAATAATAATGATAGTAATAGCAGTATCAATAATAATAATACTAATATAATAATACTAATAATAACAAAACAAAATACTTTATTTATTTCCTCTTTTCTTCCCTTTTTCCTTTTCTGTTTTTTTTTTCCCTTTCTGATTACTCTTTTTTTATTCTTTCTTTTTCGTATTTTGTTGCGGCTCTGTTGTTTTGTATATACATAGACGTTTGATACGGGGTTTACTCAGTATCATTCGAAATACCTTTTTTTTTAACTTCTTTTTCTTCAAAAAAAAAACGAAAAGACAAACGAAAACGAAAAAGAACAATTTCAAAAATTTCTCCTTTTTTCTTTTGTTGTTAATTTTCATGTACCCCAGTGCTACTGAATACCATTGTTGTACGAATATTCCTCTTTTTTTTGAACACTTTTTAATCTCATGCATTTTATCTACATATATATGTAAAATGCTCAGTACATTTTTTTTCTGTATATTCTTCGACCGTGTTCACGTTTTGGTTCGTTAAAAAAATGGAAGTAGAGGAGCACTGAAGACGCGACACACAAATAGATAAGTAAGCTAACAGGAATAAAAGCAGCTAGGCAAAAAACACTCCTTTCTGACGTTTTTGTTTTTCTCTCTTTCTTTCTTTCTTTCTTTCTTCAATGGCTACATATATATTTTTTCTTCTGTTTCGCTCTTTCTCGAATTGAACTGCGTTGATTATGAATTCCATGAGAGGATTTTATGATGCCGACACACAAAAAGGATATAGCGGGAAAGAGTTTTTTTTATTTAAATCTCTGAAAAGTAATAGGACAGTTTTTGTGTTTTCATTTGCTTATTATACATTTTTTTTTGTTGCTTTTTTTTGGTAATACTGCAACTTGATTTCTCTACTATGTTTTTACAATAGTAAGCTAGATGTATATAATTGGCAATTATCTCTCTTGTTCACTTTTTTTTTTAAAAAAAGAATACTATGAAAAGATTTGTAAAGAAAAACCTTTTCATCATTTATACAATTAACAAAATGATTCTAGTAATAACATTAATATATATATATACATACATATAAAGTAATCTATATGTGATTTGTTTTTGTTTGCAAACAAACAGACAAAAAAAAACTACCACTACTACTTTAGCTTCCGTCACGGAAAGGAATGAAGGGATCGCTGCAGTCACAATTGGCATGCATTTTACAACTTGTTCAAAGAAAGCTGAATACTGAACCGAAACAGAAAATCCAACTTCTCCTTCCCCTCTCGTCTCTTTTTCTCTTTCTACTCCTTTCTACGTACGCACCAGTGCGCTACCTATTACAGTATACCCCCTTCCCCACCCCCCTCCGCAATCATGCCGTCTGGCAATGGCTGCCGTGCGAATCAGAAGCGTGAGCGCGACATGAAGAACAAGCAGAAGCAGGGCGCCAAGCACACTGCCGACGACCTGAAGAAGCATGAAGAAAGCAAGAACGCGGTGCAATGCACCATCTGCCTGCAGGGCTTCCCGCGCACCGTGCGCGAGGCGGAGCTGCAGCACCACATGGAGAGCAAGCACGCGAAGGCGGGCAAGACGCTGATCGAGATTTTCCCCGCCTTCACCGGTGAGACGTAATGGACGGCGGGCCGCACCCGAATTGCTACTACTAGTGGAAACTGTATGGACGCGTGTAGAAACAAGTTAGTCAACAAACTATCAGGAAAGCAAAAAAAAAAACGAAAGCAAAAGCAAGAATAAAAAAAAAAGTGTACGTGGAAGACGACAACGATGCTCTAGTCGACAAGCGGCGCTTGCGTTGCGCCTCCCTCCTCCACTAGGCAAAGCAGCAGATGCCCTCGTAAACAGCGGACGGAACAGGAGGATGTACCGCGTAGCGCCACAGACGTTGTTAGGAAAGGTACGACTAGCTGCGACGCGCATGTTCATTATATGTTTTTTTTTTTAAAAAGAACGCCAAACAATAAATGGAAACCATAATTCAGCTCGTCTTTGCCGTTTCCCTCTTTTGCTCTCGTGTCCCCCCATCGCTGCCTGCGTGCACGTACATGTCCCCCGCTCTCCCTCTTTTTGAATGACACTGTCAGCAGCACCGTTTGGGTTTTCCCTTTTACTCCGTCCGTCTTGTGCGGCGCTGCCGCACTGCACCTGTGTGACACCCACCCCCGCGACGCTATGCTCACGAGTGCGGGGGCCCCCAGCCGGCAGCGCCGGCCCAGCGGGAAGGGCTGTCGGCCGCCGCGCCGCGCGGCCTCACAGTACCTCCTGTCCGTGTTCAACCGCGTGACGACCACCTCGCTGTCGGCGCTGGAGACTGACCTACGCGACGTCCGCTTCGTCGAGGTGCTGTGCCCGGCGGAGTACGCGGCCGCCATGGCGTGCCGCCCGGCCCACGACAATAAGCGCCGCGCCGCCGCCGCCGCCGCCGGCACGGCCGCCTTCGTGCCGGACGAGCGGCTGGAGGCGCGCAGCAACGCGTTTCTCTCCGTCTTCACGCGCGTCTTTGCTCGCAAGTTCCTGTGCAAGTGCGAGTGCGCGTTCTTCCCGCTTTACTGCCACGTGCTGGCGGTGCTGGAGGGCCTCGTCGCGGCCGGCGGCGGCGAGTCGAAGAGCGCGCCGGCCGACGGCGACGACGCGGCCGACTGCTGGGGCGCCGCGCCGCCGGAGACGGGGCTGCCGCCGCTCTTCGACACCGCGGCGCCGCGGCGGGCGCGGCCGGCGCTGGGGTGGCTGCGCCGGTGGATGGCGGAGACACTGCTGCGCGCACTCGCCGCGGCGCGCGTGCCCGCCGCGGACGCGCTCGAGGCGCAGGACCGCCGCGACGTGGCGGAGTGCGCGGCGCGCGCGCTCGGCTGGCTGTCGCTCGCGCACATGGTGCCCCCCGCGGTGCTCGCTCGGCACGTGGTGAAGCCCTGCCGCGACGCCGTGTACGCGGCGCTGCGGCCGGCGGCGGCCGACGTGGGGGTGGAGCTGGACGTGCTGCTGCACCTGGCGCAGGTGCTGCTCTACCGCTACGAGCTGTGGCTCTTCGCGCTGCAGCGCGCAACGGAGGGCGCCCGCGACGCGTCCGCCGGACTGTGCGAGCGGTGGGAGGCGGAGGGGCGCGCGGCGCTGCGGAACATCAAATACATGGATACCTACCTGCGCACCGGTCTGCCGCATAAGCTGCAGGTGTACAGGCACATCCGCGAGATAGGCAGAGAGGAAAAGAAGGACACCACCGCGAGCGTGAACGACGCGCCGTATGTGGCCTTGGTGTGCGGCGCGGTCCGCAACGATGTGCTACTGCAGGAGGTGGTGAAGGTGCTGATGGCCGTGGAGCAGCACAACGTCAGCGCCCCCGCGGACGACAACGGCGGCGCCACCTACAGGATGAGCTACCGCACCGTGGTGGGCGTGGAGCTCACCCTGTCGCGCTACCGGTGTTTGTGTCGGGAGGAGGACGAGGAAGAGGAAGGCGTTCAGTGAATCTGCTATGCTCACGTGTACATTTTTTTTTCCACTTTCTCCACTTTCTTCTGTCATCTGAATGCCTGGTTACATGACGCATAATAATAATAATAATCATAATAATCATAATAATCATAATAATCATAATAATAATCATAATAATGTCATAGAACAGAACTCACCGAGGAATTATCACATTCCGTTTCACCTCTGTCGCACCGCTTTTTTTTTTGTTGCATCTGCTGTACGTATGCCCCCACTGAGTTTGCGGCCCCAGACGCTCCTTTGTCTCTCCCCATCTCTCTCCGCTCCTTCGCTTGAGGTATTCCACTCGACCAATCATGCTGCGCACGAGAGGGCTCGTTCTTTCCTCTTCGCGTGCCAGAGCCCTGCGACCGACGGCCGGGAGCTACCGCGGCATGGCGGCGCTGCTGCCCCTCCCCGCCGCACCGTTCTTCTTCATGCGCCGTCCGCGCGCTGCTGCGATGGCGGTCGGCGCGCTGCCGGGGCCGCTGTACGCTTCCGTGATGGCCAAGTCCTCTCCGAGTAAAAAGGCGGCGCCGGCGACGCCGCGGCGGCAAAAGGCACCGCCGGCCGCGAAGGGGGAGAGAGTGACGCGAGCGAAAGCGCCGGCACCGGCTGCGAAGAGGAAGCGCGCCAAGAGGGCCGCTGTTGCCGGATCGACGCCGCCGCCAGTGGCACAGGATCCACCCGACGACGACGCAGGACCACTCGATGGCACCGGTGCGGCGGCGACCACCGAGCCGAAGGCACCGCGCGCAGCCACGACAACGCGCGCCCCGAGCCCAGCCGCCTCTGCGGCGCCCGCGCCGGACCCGGTGCTGCTGGAGCCGGCGGCGGACGCGGATGACTTTCTGGCCGACGACGACGTCGAGTCCTTCATGCTGCTGCTGGAGCAGGAGGCGGCGCAGAAGGCACAGGGCGCGGCCGCGCGCGGCAAGGACAGGACTGCGGGACCCAGCGTCATCTACGACGCCGCCGGCGACCGCACGGTGGCGCCGCTGGAGGCGGCGGCCAGTGGCGAGGAGCGGCTGACGCCGGACCAGCAGGCGGCGCTGCACCTGGCGCTGGAGGGGCGGAACCTGTTCATCTCCGGCGGCGCCGGCACCGGCAAGTCGCTGCTGCTCCGCGAGATCATCCACCGGCTGCGCAAGAACAACAAGGGGTCCGTGTACGTCACGGCATCGACCGGTGTCGCGGCGCTCAACGTGCGGGGTATGACGCTGCACAGCTTCGCGAGCCTCGGCTACGGCGGCCTGCCCAAGGAGGAGCTGCTGAAGAAGGTGCGGCGCAGCCGGCGCGCGTGCGGCCGCATCGCCTACGCGAAGACGCTTGTGATCGACGAGATCAGCATGGTGGAGCCGGCGATCTTCGACGGCCTGGACTACGTCATGCGCACGCTGCGCAAGCGCATGGAGGAGCCGTTCGGTGGGGTGCAGATCATCCTCTGCGGCGACTTCCTTCAGCTGCCGCCCGTCGCGTCGGCGCGCGCGGAGGCGGCCCTCGGCACGTCCGCGCTCTTCGCGCCGACGGCGCCGAGCCGCTACTGCTTCCAGTCCGAGGCGTGGCGGGCACTGAACCCGACCCTCGCCATGCTGGTGCACAAGCACCGGCAGAGCGGCGATGTGCAGTTCCAGAACGTGCTGGACGAGCTGCGCTTCGGCCTCCTCAGCGAACGCTCCGAGCGGCTGCTAGAGGCACGCGAGTGTGTGGGCGAGGAGGGCGCGGCGCCGGCCGCCCCCGGCGGCGTCCGCCAGCGCACGCTGAACTTTGAGGCGCTGCTGGCGGCGCCGCGCGCGGCGGCGGCGGCGGCCGACGGCGACGCGGCGGAGCGGCCGTACGTGCGGCTGTGCGCCACCAACCGTGAGGTGGACCGCGAGAACGCCCTGTACATGAGTCGGCTCGCGCCCGTGACGCCCGGCGGCGACGACGGCGGCGCCGCCGCCGCGGATGGCGACGCGGCGGTGGGCTATGCGGCGGACCCTCGCCTGCGCATCGCTCCGCCGCTGCATGTGTACCATGCCATGGACCAGCTCTACCGCGAGCCGTTCAACCCCCTCTACGAGAAGGGACATCCGCTGAGCGCCGCGGAGATGAAGGAACACGCAAACAGCTTCTTTGCCTTCAAGCATGCCGGCAGCGCGAAGCCCAAGAAGGGTGCGAAGAAGCCCCAGATCCAGTTCGTCAACTTCAACGACTCCAAGCTGCCGACGAACCTGCCGCTGAAGGTGGGGGCGCGGGTGATGCTGCTGCACAATGTGTCCACGCGGCTCGGCCTGGTGAACGGCAGCGTCGGCATCGTCAGCGGCTTCCTCAACCCGCTGGAGATGATCGAGATGCTGATGCGGGTGCCGCCGGTGCGGGCCCGCCTGCACCGCCGCGCGCGGCAGAGCGGCGGCGCCGCGCCGAAGGTCGACGCGTACGGCGTCGCGGACGTCTACGAGGACGACCGGCGCCTGGCGGAGCTCATGCGGCGCGGCGGCATCCCCTCACTGAAAGATGCGCAGCGGTGCATCGACACGCACCTCGGCCAGTCGCTCTTCTGGCACATGCGCGGCCGCCTCGCCGAGCGCATGCGGCGCCCCGACGAGGTGTGCTACGCCGACGTGTACCCCGACGCGCACCTGGAGACGCTGCTGGCGCTCGTGCGGCTGCCCACGCTGGGGCGCGCGGCCGCGGCCCCCGCCGCGGAGGCCGAGGCCGCCGACGACGAGGACTTCCTGACCGCGCTGCTCGGCGAGGCGGCGCCGGCCGACGGCCGGCCGCACGCGCGCCAGCTCTTCCGCGGCGGCCTCACGCCGGAGAGCGCGGCGCGGCTGCGGCTCCCCATCGTGCGGCTGGAGGTGCCGCCCGCACTGGAGCTGCGCGGCGACGCCGCCGAGCAGGAGCAGGACGACGCGGGCCGCATCCACCTGGCGGCCGGCGCGCTGCCCACCCACGTGTACGCCTTCGTGTCGCCCGTCACGCAGCACTGGTACAGCGGGATGCAGGTCACGGCGTCGCGCGCGCAGCTGCCGCTGCGCCACGCGTGGGCGATCACGGTACATAAGTCGCAGGGCCTCACGCTCTCGTGGCTCGAGGTCGACATGAAGCGCTTTTTCGCGCCCGGCCAGGCCTACGTGGCGCTGAGCCGCGGCGTCGCGCTCGACCGCATACGCCTGCTCCACTACAACACCGCCTTCATACAGGCGTGTCCGGTGGCGACCAGTTTTTATCTGAACGAGTGCGGCATGAAGCTGCCGGCCACGGTGACGGCGCCGCCCGCCGCAGGGGAGGCACCGCCGCCGAACGCGCATAGACAGAGAAAACGAACCGCGCGGCGTCCAGGCGAGCCGCTGGTCGACAGCGACTCCGGACTGAAGCGTTTCGTTGTGTGAGGCGGAGCCGTCTCCGTACGAGCATACACCATCAGAGTCGACATAGATGCATTTTTTATTTCTTCTTTTTGCCCTTTTGTTCTCCGCATTATAATCCGCTGTCACTCTCTTCGTTCCCACCTATCATTGCAAAAGAGGACCTCTTTGCGTTTGGAAATGATGGTAGGGATTATGTTAAACAGCTTTTTGTTTGCCTTGGGAAGGTCTACACCTCGATGATCTGTTTTTTTTTTCTTACTGTGTTCGTATCTGCACATAGCTTTTTCTTTCCTTCTTGAGACTCTTGCTACGTCCACGTTCCCTTGATGAATGATAGATCCCTTCATTGTAATTCCCCCCGTCTCCACAGCTTTACCAAGCAGCTGCTGTTCTTTCTCTTGCCCTGTTACGTTATTTCTTCCCACTCCTTCTTTTTCTTTCGTTCCTCTATTTGTATTCTTAACACAATCAGTTTTTTTTGAACTGTTGTCTTTAAAGTTTGTAAGAAAAGAAAAAAAAAGGAAGCTCCCTCGCTACAGCAAATACGAGTGAGTGTCAAACATAAAAAGCGGTCTACATCGAACTTATCGTCCACGTACTCTAGGTACACACCCTATTCCGGCGCATAACCGTTTTTCTTCTCTTTTTTTCTTCGTTTTTTCTATTCATACTTAATTCTGCCGCACTATGCACAAGAGCAACCAAGAGCTGTGCGTGCCGCAGATAGTGGGAGACTTCAAGGTGTACAGCGTGAGCGGCACCTCCTTCGAGGTCCCGTCCAAGTACACACTTCTCAAGATCCTCGGCATGGGCGCCTACGGCATTGCCTGTAGCTGCCTGGACGGGGAGACAGGAGAGAAGGTGTCTATCAAGAAGTGCCGCGACATCTTTCGCGACGTGGAGGATGGGAAGCGTGTGCTGCGCGAGATTGACATGATGCGCTACTTCAATCACGAGAACCTGTTGAACGTCATCTCTATTCTACCTCCGCTGAAGCGTAGCTACTCGGAGTTCAAGGATGTGTACGTGGTGACCCCCCTCATGGACGTAGACCTGAACGTGGTGCTGCGCTCGCGCCAGGTGCTGGAGGAGTCGCACATGCAGTACTTTGTGTATCAGATGCTGCGCGGCCTCAAGTACCTGCACAGCGCCAACGTCGCCCACCGGGACCTCAAGCCGGCCAACCTGGTGACGAACATCTCGTGTGAGCTCAAGATCATCGACTTCGGCCTCAGCCGCAGCGTGGAGGTGCCCTTCTCCGACCTGACGGACTACGTCATTACGCGCTGGTACCGCCCGCCGGAGCTGCTGCTAGAGAACACCAAGTACACGACGGCGGTCGACATCTGGTCGGTCGGCTGCATTTTTGCGGAGATGTACAACCGGAAGCCGCTCTTCCCCGGCCGCAACACGATGGACCAGCTGCGGCTCATCTCGCAGTACGTGGGCAAGCCGCCGGCCGGCATCGTCGAGCACCGCGAGGCGCTGGAGAAGCTGCGCGACCTGCCGGAGGGCCGGCTGAACATCCCCAAGCTGGTGCCGGGGCTCGCCAGCAGCGCGCAGGGCCAAGACTTCGTGGCGCAGATGCTCACCTTAGACCCCAGCAAGCGGCCCACCGCCGACCAGCTGCTCGCGCACCCCTTCCTGGCGCACCTGCACGACGAGAGCGATGAGCCCAACTGCACCAAGCCCTTCTTCTGGCCGTACGAGGGCACCAACATGGGCGTCCCGGAGCTGCGACGGGCTTTCTGGAAGGACATCGTCGAGTACAACCCCAGCTTGGCCGCACCCCACCAGCACTAGGGAGACGTAGCGCGAGGTTTGTTTTTCACTTTCCATTTCTTCTCTTTTTATTTTTTTATTTATCATTTGTCATTTTTGTGTGTCTTGGGTGTCAACGAGTGACGCAATCATCACCACGAAAAGGTAATAAAGCAGAAACAAGCGAACAATACCCCCGAACAAACAATCACACACATTTTTATGTCAGACAAGTATTCTGCAGAACAATAACAGAAAAGAAAAATCATTTATATCATTCGGTATATACAATTTTTTTTTACATCGTATCCTGGTACGTTGTAAGAACTAAAAAAGAACAAAAACAAAAACAAAAAGCAATTGCAACTATAGTAATAATGCACGCACACACACACACACACACACACACACACACACACGTATATGTGAATGTATAATGGTTTCGATGAAGAGCAGAATCAAAAAGAGAAAGTGTAAGAAAAACACTCTTTTTTTTTCTGTTGCACGATCCTTTTTCTTTTTCTTTTCTCCAATGTATATACTCATACCATAACGCTTATTATACTGTGACTTCTTTCTAATATGATGAAGAAGAAGAAAAAAACTATGTGATTTAATACGTATTAGGTGATATGTCTCATGCCTCAATCCGAGAGGGTGTATTGTATTTCGCCTTTGTTGTATGTACAGGGTTGGTTCTATCTTCTGCACACACTTTGTCTTTTTTTTTTTTCATTATATCTCTTCACATTTTTTTTTTAAGTAAAGATTACTAGATAAGAAGTACTAGATATTACAGATAGTGCTTTCTCTTTTCTTTTTCTATTATTATATTCTAGTTTGCATTTTTTTTTTAAAGATCTTTTTTTGTCGTTTCGTTTTTATCTCTCAATAGAAAGAATAATTACTTTGTCTTCGCTTGAAATCCTATAGAACATCTCATAGAAACAAAAAGAAATCATAACACACATTTCACTTCTTATCTTCGGGGGAAGGTAAGGGTTCGGTTTGTTTTGTTTTCTTTTTACCCTTTTAGCTGAAGACTGAGACACACTTGTACTTTTTTTTTTCTTACATTCACTCTCATAGCCGCAGCGAACAGAGAACGTACACTTCTTTTCTGTATCATTGCTTTCGCATAGGAATGCCTTTGCTTAACGGTGAGGGTCCCTTCTCGATGAATCGAAGGTCTATAAAGCAGGTGACGACGTGGAGTAATACTAGTAGTTTTTCTATCGGCAGAAAATGGTCGCGGCTCGCGCTGTGGTGCATGCTGCTTCTCTGTCTCGTGGCCTGCGCGCCGCTGGTCGAGGGCACCATGACCTTCGCGCCCGCCAACGTGCAGCAGGCATCGCTGTACCAAACCATGCAGGTGACGCTGCAGAGCAACCCGCTGCAGAACGACGTGCCAATCACTTCCGGCGATCGTGTGAAGTTCGTGGTGGATAGCGGCTCGTCGACCACGTGCACGTACGACACTTCCACCACGACGACGTTCAGCGTCACGTCGACGAGCGTGCAGGGCTACACCGGCACCATCACGGCGGCGGTCACGTCCACGAACTTCGCGGCGGGCAGTCAGTACATCATATGCTACATGTCGGTGCAGTACCTGAACAGCACGGTCATGCGGCGCTCCGCCGCCGTGCAGGGCGCAGACAACCTACTGGTGTGGCCGGCGGTCTACTCCAGCTACACCATGTCCCCGGCGGCGCTCAGCGGCGGCCAGGGCCCGGCGCTGCTGTCGCTCACGGAGACGACGCAGACGAGCCGGACGGCGAACCGCGGCATCGGTGGCAGCTACACCATCTTCATGGTGCCCTGTTCGCTGGGCAACTGCACCAGCTGGGACAGTCTGACCACTGCGTGCGCGACGGTCGGCGCCGCGTCCAGCAGCACGAGTGGGCTCATCTCACTGAGCAGTCTGCAGGGCACCGGCACCACCACCGTTAGCGGCAACTTCACCGTGCCGTACGCACCGGACACCACCGGGTACTTCGTGTGCGTCCCGTACTGCTACGACACGTCCTGCGGCACGTCGTCGGTCGCCATGTCCTACACAGTCGTCGCCGCCACGCCGGCCAACATTGTCTTCTCGAGCGCCAACCCAGGCGTGTACACGCGCACCCCGACGAGCCCGCAGGCGCGCGAGCTGGGCTACATGTACTTCACGGGCACCAGCCTCTCCACGACGGATCAGGTGAAGGTGATCCGCAGCACGGACACGTGCACCTCCTCGACGGCGTCGCTGCTGAACAACGTGGAGATCGGCGCGCTGACGGAGAACGGCACCACGCTGATGGCCTCCTTTTTCGCGCCCAGCCTCATCACCGCCACCATCACCGGCCGCGTGTGCTACTGGAGCGCGACGACGGCGCTGTGGTCGACCGCCTACCTCTCCGCGTCCAGCCAGACGGCGGACTTCACGATTGCGGTGATGCAGCCCACCGCCTACAGCGTCTCGCCGTCGTCGCCGACGGTCGGCATGAAGCTCGTCGTCACGTTCACCGGGTCGGGGCTGGACGGGACGGCGGACACCGCCTTTCTGACGAGCGCGACGGACTCCGCAGCGTGTGACGTGACCAGCGGGACCGGTGTCTACGCGTGTACCATGGCCGGCAGCACCGCACCGACGTGTACCGTCGTCGTGAACCCGAGCAGCAATGAAGAGATGGACCTGACCGTGTGCTACCAGCGCTCGGGGCAGCTGAACTACGCGCAGGTGACCGACACGCTGCTGAGCCTCGGCGCGCGCAACCCGGTCTTCAGCATCTCGCCGTACCCCTTCCACGCGGGACAGGTCGCCACCGTCACGTTTACCGGCACCAGCCTTTCCTCGTCGGACTCCATCCAGATCATTCCGCCGGACGGCGTGTGCGGCACGTCGACGGCGCTCACCGACGTGACGGTGCTGGGCTCGACGGAGGTGACGGCGGGCACGACGTACCAGTACACCATTGTCGGCCAGGCCGCGGTGTGCGGCATGCTCTGCTACTACAACCAGGGCACGGCGCTGTGGGCGGCGGTGCGGCCGCAGACCACCATCGCGGCCATCTCCGCCTCCTGCGGCGCTGACAACATGTACGTCTCGCCCTATCTGGTGCGGTACGCCTTTACGCAGCTGCCCAGCGCGGCGACGCCGACCGTGGCAGAGACGGTGCGCCTGACGTTCAGCGCGGCGAGCGGCAGCACCTCGTACACGAGCCCCGTCGCGATGAAGCTGGTGCAAACAGCTGACAGCTGCACGGTGGCGCCGTGCTCTGGCCTCGTGGCGTGCCAGCAGGCGCAGGCGAGCACCGACTACGCGAGCGCCGTGAGCTCGAGCGTGGCGGTGCTGATGGTGGGCACGGCCAGCACGAACTACATCGTCTGCGCCCTCGCGGCCACCGGCAGCACCTACATCCCTGTGCTGCCCAGCAGTGCCACGTCCAGCACGTCCACGGGCTACGGCTTCACGAGCGGGGCGAGTCAGGTGGCGATAAGCGCGCACACGCCGTCCACGTGGCGCGTGGCGCTCGCGACGCTGACGGCCACCTTCACCGGCAGCGCGGTGAACGTCAGCACGGACGCCGTCTACGCGGTGGCCAGCACGACCCTCTACTACTATAACGCGACGGCGGCGCTGCGGGTGTGTCCGCTGGCGACGACCGTGCCGACGACCATGTTGACCTCCACCGCGGTGACGGACAGCTCGACGAACACAGCTGTGATGTTTAGCTTCACCGGCGCGAACAGCCGCACATCGGGGGATGTGACCTTCTTCTGCTACGTGTGGTATGGCGGCTCCACAGCGGCGCGTGCCAGCTACGCCGGCACGCTGACGTTCAGTGAGGCGGTGCCGAATTCCATCGCGTGGGACAACAAGCCCAGCGCCGGCTACCGTGCGACGGACGCGGTCAACGCCACCATCTCGACCAGCGCGTCGTCCCTGTCGCCGACGGCGGACAGCGTCTTCTTCTATCAGTTCCGGAGCTCTTCCTACCAGACGGGCACGTGCTACTGCGACGCGACGGCCTGCGCGAGCGGCACGAAGGTGCAGTACACGGTGCAGACCCTCACGAGCTCCACCGCCGTGTCCGGCGCCGTGGTATACAGCAATGCGTATGGCTTCGACAACTACGACTACGATGCTGTCTACGTGGTCTGCTACACCTCCTCGGCGGCCTCCGGCACGACGTATCTCGATACGATCACCGTGGGCATGGCCGATCCAACGTACTATTCCGTGTCCGGCACGCTGCAGGTCGGCGTGCCCTTCACCGTAGCCGCGGTGCGCCGCTGCGTGACCAGTGACTGCCCGGTGCTGAACGCCTCGGACTCCCTCATCATTATACTGAACAGCTCCCAGTGCGCGGATGTGACCGGGCTGGATGACACCACCGTGACGGCGGTCGGAAGCGTGACGATCAGCTCGGGCGGCCTTCAGTACACGCAGCGGTTTGTGGTGGATGGGGAGGGCTACTACCGCGTGTGCTACAAGTCCTACGTGCGCGGGTCCTCGCAGTACAGCGAAATGGTCTACTCGGCCTCCTTCGTGCGCCAGCCCATCACGGTGGCGGCCGCCAACCCGTCCGCCTTCAGCGTCTCGCCGACGAGCCCCAGTGCGTGGGAGTTCCTCATCTTCTCACTCACATGTAGCGCGACGCTGTGTAGTGCGTGCACCACGCTGCGCATCGTCCCCGGCACCCGCGCCTCGTGCTGGGCGACCGTCAGCGGCACCTACACGAGTACGAACTGCCTGACGACGACGTCGATCCAGTTCCCGGACCAGTACGTGGAGGCGGGCACCTACACGATTTGCTACGGCGCGGTTTCCCTCACCGCCCGGCGCCTTCCCGGCAGCTTCACGGTGCTCGCGGCGAACCCTTCCGCCTATGTGCCGACGCCCACCGCAAGCAACTTGGTGATCTATACAAACCAGGCCTCCAACTACAGTATCGCGATTACCGGCACGGGTCTGAGCGTCAGCGACTCCGTGTTCATGATGCCGGAGAGTGGCTACACGTGTCACGACCTACGCACGGACAACGTGGTGGGAAACGGAACGATCCAGAGCTGGCTGGCGCCGAGCACCAACCCTTACGCGCTCGAGATCACCAGTAGCGGCGCGACGTGGGTCGTGTCCAACGCGCAGAAGCGCTTTGGCGCTGGCATGCTGTACGACAGCGACCTCTGCCCGGTGTCGGGCGGACCGTGCAACATGAAGCTGTGCTACCTGCGCAGCGGGATGTCGTGGGCACCCGTCAACATATCGGACGGCACCGTCATTCAGGTGGCCGCGTCGAACCCGGCGAACATCACCTTCGACCGGTATCCGCTCGTTCTCAACATGTACACGATGGTGACCGTCGCGGGAGCCGGCCTGTCCACGACGGACGTGGTGTACCTGCATGCCGACAGCTGCAGCGGCACGGCGGTGACGGCGCTCATTGGAGGGCCGTACGTGGATGCAGCAGGGAGCACGTACATGGCGGTGCTGCGCTTCAACGCGACGGCGGACGCGTACGTGGTGTGCTACTGGCAGGGCGCTACGGCAACGGAGATTGCAACCATCTACCTTCCCGGACAGAGCATATCCACCATCACCATCTTGAACAACCCCCTGTACTACGTGTACCGTTCGACCAACTTTACGTCGCTGAGCTACGCCATCACGCAGTACGAGGAGATGATTGTGTCCGGCAGCTTCTCCACCGACGGCGGGACGCTGGAGACCATCACCTACGTCGAGCTGACCAACGCGACGGAGGAGTGCAGCTACGCAGACTTCTACAGCACCACCGGTACGACCTCTCCCTTCTCGATTGTCACCAACTTCACGGCGGTGGCGTCCGTGTCGAACACGTACCAGGGGCGCCTCGTCGCGGACCCGAGCACCTACGTGCTGTGCATGTTTTCGAGCTACGGCCTGTTCCGCGTGACGGCCGCCCCCGCCGCGACGGACGCCGCCATCACGATCGGGTCGCCGTCGCCGTCCAGCTACACGTCGCTGCCGGTGCGCCCCTTCGCCGGTCAGACCGTCAACGTCACCTTTGCGTTTGACAGCAGCACGAGCACGACGCTGATGAACGGCACGGTGCAGCTGATCCAAGGCTCCTTGTACGAGTGCGGATTCCGTAACACGACCATTATTGCGGAGAGCACCGTGTCGAGCGTTGCCAGCGGCGCCAGCAGCGCCAGTCTCGCCATCCCATCGACACTGAACAGCGCGCTGATGAACGTGGGCCTGACGCTGTGCTTCGCGAAGGGTGGAGGCAGCTTTGCCACCGTGCCGCGCAGCAGCGCGATCGACCAGAACTTCTTCGTGATGGATCTCGTTCCCTCTCAGTGGGAGCAGGCGCCGGGGCAGGCGCAGGTGAAGGAGCCGCTGAACATCACGTTTCTCGGCAACGCGACGATCGACTCGACGTTTTTGACGGGGGGCGACTCTGCCTTTCTGGTGCTGCTGGGGTCGGACACGGACACGACGACGACGGTGCCGACGACGGATACGTGCACCTCCGGCACGGCGGCCGTGTCCAGCGCTTCGGGCGAGATATCGCTCAGCGGCATCAACACGGTGTGGCAGATCCCGTCCAATCGGATCCCATCGGTCGGCGTGTACGCGGTGTGCTATCTGGCGGTCAACAACAGCGCGGTGGTGTACGTGCCGAGTCCCGCCTACCTGACGGTGTACGCGCTGCAGTCGCCCACGGGCGCCTACACGAACAAGGGCGGTCGCAGTGTTTTGCAAGGGGAGCGTTTCTATCTCTTCTTTACGACGACGGATACGCTGAACTTACTCTTGGACGATGGCTCGCTCTCGGACGCCGATGCTTCTTCCCATGATTTGGTGCGCATCATGACGGATGAGGCATGCACGAGCCCGCTGAGCTCGTCGGTAGTGTCCGCCATCCCGACTAGCTTTGGGTACGCGACCTTGTCGGGCACGGACCCGTACCTCCACCTGCGTGTGCGTGCTGACGTGGGCCCGTACTACATTTGTATGAAGCGAGCGAGCCGCCAGGCGTGGCAGACGTACTACAAGTACACGGTGGTGGGCGGGACGACGAACACGGCCGTCCTCACCGTGACGCAAGCGCCGGTGCTCAGCTTCGCAACGACGCCGACGACGCCGCGCGCGTGGGTGCCGTACACGGAAGTAAGCTTGACGCTGAATAGTTCCTACACCACAACGAATGTGCTCTTGCTGTTTTTTGTCGAGTTTACAGGGAGCAGTCTGACTGACGCCACGGAGATCGATTACGACTACTGTTACCTACCGCAGACAACGACAGAGGCGGCCAACAGCTCGGTGCCGCTTGTCGACACGACCTACGCCGTGAACCTGACGTCCTCCAACATAACAGTGCCCTTTTCAAACTCTGGAACATACCTCCTCTGCTACCAGATGAACGGCGAACACATTATTTCGGTGTTCCCGAGCGCTCTGACGGTGGCGGCGGCCTCGCCCATTCTCTACAGGGTGCCCACCATCATCTCGATCGCCAACATCTTTACAATGAGTATCACGTCCGTGTCCGCCATCTTCACGTCGTCCAACGCGAACGTGGCGCGTATCTACAACGCGACAGACTTGAGCAATTTAGAGGCGACGCCGAGCTGCGTCGATGCTGTGACCCCGGTGGGCGGCACGACCGTGTTTACGAGCTTCACCATCACGAACACGACCTACGCCTCCGTGCGGCCGGAGATCCTGACCGCGGGCTACTACTACCTGTGCTTCCTGACGTACGACCAGGCGAACTACTTCCCCGTGCCGAGCAGCGCCGGCGGCTACGTGTTCTCCGTCGGCCTCACCGGCGCGCAGCACTACACGGTATCACCTTACCCTGTGAACTTAGGCCAGGAGGCGCTCATCACCATCACGGGCAACCAGCTCGCGACGACGGACCGCGCGAAGGTGGTGGACGCGACCGGCGTGGACGCGTCTAGCTACTCGACCCTCTGCACCTCGTCCGCCGCCAACGCGGACGCGAACGACATAAGCAGCACGGGGGTGGCGGTGAGCACCACGAACGGCATCACGGCGTACTACAGCCCGCGCATGAACGCGACGGGGACCTTTGTCCTGTGCTACCAGAGCGTGGTGCTGGGCGGGTCCTGGACCTACATCTCCGACTGGACGTCTTTTGTTGTGTCCGCGGCGGCACCGACGCACTACGCGGTGGCTCCCACTTCTCCCTACGCGACGGAGGTGGTGAGTTTGAGCATCTATAACGCGGCGGGCAGCTTGTCTGCGAACGACACGGTCCTGCTGATCAACCGGACAAGCGGCTTCGACTGTAGCTCGTCGGCGACGCAGAGCAGCGCGATTAGCTGGGCTACCTACAGCTCCGCCAACAGCAACACAACGATGTCTGTGTACAGCGTGTGCAGCCTCGAGATCGTTTCGGTGACCGTGTGCTTCCGGTTTAGCGGCACGACGGTGTGGGCGGAGGTGCCACTTCAGTCGCCACCGCCGAACTATCTGTTCGAGCCGATTGTGTTTGCGTCCAGCCCCTTCACAGGCCCGACCTTGTCGCCGGCGGTGCCGCGGCCGTACGAGCCCTTCGTCTTCTCCTTCACGAGTAGTGCCACGGGCGTGACGGTCACGTCGGTCAACTTTTCAGCAGCACCGCGCGCGGTGTGCCCGCTGGACGTGACCTACGTGACCGCCGCTTACTACTGGCACAACACGAGCGCCTCGAGTACCTTTGTCGCCGTTCTTACGGCCCCCGGGGATTACGTCCTGCACTTAGGGACCAGCGACGGCGTGGACGGGTCCACCATCACGCACGAGACGCTCCTGACGATTGGCCTCTGCGATCCCTGCTCGGTGGTGCCGACCTACACGTTCGTGGGCGGTGTCGCGAGTCTGTCGTTCCCGAGCCGCGCTGGCGGTACGCTCACGGGGACAGACCGGCTGCGCGTGATTCCCGTGTCGGTGGGCCCCAGCGGCCTGCCCTGCGAGTCGACGGAGGGCCCCTACGGCAGTGACACCTTCACCGCGTATGAGGTCCTGAACAGTGGCAACACGACGCACTTCAACTTCTCCACCGGTGTCTCGGCGAACGCGTCACTGTATCTGGGGGACTACTACATGTGCTACGCGAAATCGACAGGCAATATGGCACTCGTGACCGACGCGGCGGGCACGCCGTTGGTCTTCTCTATCTACCCCACCGACTTCCTGACGGTATCAGTCTGTCCCGCGAGCGGCGCGGCGTACGGCTTTGAAACGGCGGCGTTTAATATCACGGCCGTGAATGCGTCGCTCTATTCGAACGTGCAGTTCAGTGCTCAAGACGCGCTGGTGCTGGTGTCCTCGGATCTGCTGACGAGCGGTGCGTGCGAGGACATCACGAGCGTCGCGGCGCTGCAGGCGAGCGCGACGAGCTCGTCGATGGTGGTGGCGGCGACGCTTGACACGTACACAGCGGGCGCGTCCAACTGGTACGCGACGCTGCCGTCGCTCACGGCAAGCACGGGCTACTACATGTGCTTCCAGCTCGAGTATGACAGCCACTTTCGCAACCTGTCCAGCACGCGCTACACGGTGGCGGTTGAGAACCCGAGCGCGTTCTACACGGTGCCGTCGATTGTGCTGCCGGATTCCACAGGCGTTGAGGTGATCATTTCCGGTACCGGGCTGACGTCGTCGGACAACGTGTACATCGTCAACTCCAGTGAGTCCTGCGAGGAGACGTGCAGCCGAGCCATCACGCCGACGGTCTGGCCCAACACGGCCTACACGGTGACCTACACCAACAGCACGACGGTGCAGGTGCTCTTCTCGGATGCGATCAAAACGGTCACCTTCCTCAAAGTGTGCTACCGCCGCAGCAGCCACTACCTGACCACGCTAGGCACCTTCTACGTCGGCGAGTCGAACCCCATCTCGTACACAGTGAACTTTGTGCCACGCGTGGGCACGCGGCCCACCCTCACGTTCAGCGGCACGTCCCTGACATCCGCGGACGCGTTCATGATTGTGCAGCCCGGCGCGTCGTGCTATGCGCGAAATGCCGTCGCGACGGGTGTGTTTGTGTCAGTGGACACCGCGGGGAATACCTCCGCCTTCAACATTTCGCTCGCCGGTGTGTCAGCGATCAACTACACGGTGTGCTACCAGGTGAGCGCGACCGCCGGCTACGTGGTGGTGAGCCCGGTGCTTCCCGTCGTGTCCGGTGGTCCGTCCGCGTTCAGCACAACGAACACGCCGATGATGGGCCGTGCGTTCAACCTGTCCTTCCCCATCACGACGACGAACACGTACGTGGAGCAGAGCGGCGATGCCGTCTACGTGGCGTGTGGCGGGTGCAGCTGCTTCGGCGAGGTAGCAGCGGTCGTGCCGTACGGCACGACCGCCGGCGCCATCGACGCCACCACCGCTGGCAGTTTTTCGCTGCGCATGGGCTTTGTCGATGGCGCATCGTACCCGGTGTGCTACAAGGTGGTGGACAGCGGCTACGCGCAGGTGGGCACCATCACGCCCGCCAGCAACTCGCCATTTGGCGTGACGGTGCACCCCCTGCCGACGTACCAAGGGCAGCGCGTGTACTTCAGCTTCAACAACTACACCACGAGCGTGCCGGGGGCTGCGACGGATGGGGCCATGGTGGTCGGGTCGTCTCGTCTGTGCTGGGAGCCGGAGTGGTACGAGACGACGCTGATTTACTCTGGACCGAGCACGTCGTCCTCGTACAACGCGACAACGGGCATTGTCTTGTGGATGGGCCACGTGCCGTCGCTGGGGCCCGACACGCCGGCGTCCTCCCTGTTCCCGCTCGCCTACCTGCTGTGCTACCGCGAGGCGGGCCAGGCCGAGTTCCTCGCCGTGCCGTTCCCCGTCGCCTCACAGGCGATGCAGGCGGCGGACCCGGCCAAATTCACGACGACACCGACCGTGGTGGAGGCGGGCATGATCGACGTGAATGTGACGTTTCCCACCGCCGTCGATGGCGACGAGGCGTACATTGTGTACTTCAGCACGCTGACGGACACGGTGTGCACGGACAGCACATCGGTGGTGCTGTCGTCGCAGGGCGCCGCGTACCCCGTGTACACGATGAGCCTGCCCTGGAGCGCGACCGTCGGCAGCAGCAACACGGCGTTCTGCTACATCAAGGCTAACGCGACGGTCGCGGAGGTGGCGGAGCTGCTGAACGTGACGGCGGCCAACCCGAGCAGCTACACGATAGACGTGACAAATGTGTCGGACGCGCGGGAGCGGCAGTACATCAACTTCACCGTGTACGGCTCCAGCTTGAGTGCGTCCGCGGACGACGTGGTGTTCACGACGACGAGCTGCGCGGCGGCGACGCGCCCGCTCACGTCGTCGAGCTATCTGTACCGCACGAGCGAAATGACAGTCACGAGCGACGGTACGCAGGTGACGTTTGTGGCGCAGTTCATCGCACCCGAGTACCCCATCACCATGTATATGTGCTACCTGCGCAGCGGCGATGGCTTGTGGCATGCGGTCGGCGAGGCACTGACGCTACTCGTGCCGGTGCCGATCACAGCGAGTCTGAAACCCGTCAGCGGCACCTCCACCCCTCGCGCGGGGCAGTACCTCAACATTGAGCTTGTGGACGGACCTTCCACCGCTGTGGTGAGCGCGGCAGTGATCGCTGCCGGCACCGGCTACGGGACGTGGTGCCACAACTTCACGTCCGACCTGATACGCGAGACGTCGCTGACCATCTACTCCGCGGGGCTGCTGTACGTGCCGGTGTGGGAGCACGCCGGCGAGTCTCGGCTCTGTCTGCGGCTGAACGAGAATCTGCCGTGGACGGACGTCGCCGCGACGGTCAGCGGCACTTCACTCCTGACGGTGAGTGCGGCCAACCCGTCCTCCATGGCCGTGTATCCGTCGCCGCCGCGCGTGGGGCAGAGCGTGACGCTGACCTTCTCTCTCATCGTCACGGCGGACGCGGGTGACCGTGTGCGGCTAACGCTCTCGGACAATTCGGTGCCGTGTGAGCAAGCGACCACGGTGTCGGGCTTCAGTGCGACCATGTCGGTCACCGTTGTGGACAACGTGACGACGAAGATCACTCTGATCGACACGACGGATACACTTCTGTACCGCAGTTTCAACGCCACTGGTAGCTATCGAGTGTGTTACTACAGCAATGTGGAGAGCTCATGGAGTCTTGTGGGTGGCACCAGCACCGCGGGGACGGTGGTCGTGGAGGAACGAGTGCCGCAGAGCTGGGTGGCGAGTGTAGATGAGGTGACACTGGGCACTTCTTTTTATGTGACCTTCGCGGATAAGCTGGGGATCCTCAACGCTTCGGGGGATGTCGCGTGGGCCTCCCCGTCAACGCAGAGCTGCGGTGTAAGCGTGGCGGACTGTACGAACTGTATCAGCTTCACTCTCAACGCGACGCTCTCCAACAGCACCACCGTCGTCACGGCGTCGAGTGCGTCCAGCATTGCGGACACGTTCATCATGTGCTACCAGCTGTACGGCGCGACAGCGGCCGAGATCTCCGGCACCCTCAGTGTGGTGCTGGGTCCAATTGAGTGCTCGCAGACGGCGACGGTGGTCATTGGCGCGACGCAGGACGTCGTCTTCCGCATCCAGTCGGGTGTCAACGTGACGGGCGACTCGTGGCGTGTGAGCTTCTACGCCACGTCGTCCGCGTCGTGTGAGGACCGCTACGCCCCGGCCTTTGAGGCGGCGCGCGCGACGCAGACGAGCACGAACGCCACGACGGTCACCTATTCGCTCGAGTGGCCCGTCTCGCTGACCGACACGCAGTACACCATCTGCTACACGCACAGCGGGACGGTGGGCGCCGTGTGCACATGCGGACAGGTGGATCTCAAGACGGGGACGTGCTACCTGAGCACGACGCCGGGGCCGGTACAGAACTTCACCGCCGCCCCGAGCCCGACCTACGTGGGCCAGACCATCACTGTGGGGCTGGACATAACGGCCGCGCTCGTGCTGTACCCCCCGACAGCGGTGAAGTTTGTGGCGCGCGCGAGTAGCCTCACGACCTGCGCCGCCGACGCGACGATATCGCCGATTAGTGGCGTCCTCACGCAGGTGTCGACCACGTATTACACGTACGTCTTTCAGCATAACTACACGGAGGGCTCGTCGGAGCTGATGGTGTGTGTGCTGACGGGGCTGTCCTCCGGCTACATGCGGGTGGGCAACAGCGCGTTGGACGATGTGCTTTACATCCGGCCGTACTTTGCGCTGACGACCTTCCCGTCCGCGAGCACGTACCTTCGTGCGATGGAGTCGATTAATCTGACCTTCACCCTCCCGGACACGAGCGTGGCCACGTCCGTGACGTCCACCGACAAGTTCACATTCCTGTCGGACCCGTACAGCTGCACGGAGACGTATATCAACGCACAGGACGCGACGACGACGATGAATATGATAAACGTCGATGACAGCGTGTTTATTACGCTTCCCGCCTCCGTTGATACGTACGACAATACCCTGCGGAGCTCTGGTACGTTTGCCACCTTCAGCAGTAGCGCCGGCGTGGGCACGTGGTACGTGTGCTACAAGATGGCGGCCGGCACCTGGGCGCCCATTGCCACTCCGCTGACGATTGGAGCTTCGTTTATAGAGAGCTGTGGCTTGACCGTCACGTCTGTTCGTGCCATGCAGTACGCGTACTTATCCATCATTGGCACAACGGAGGCGGCAGCGATCTGGACCACCGGCAGCAGCATCCGCATCGTACCGGAGTCGAGCTTGTGCTTCTCGGACTCCGCGGTGGTTTCGACGGGGACGGTGGTGGTGAGTACAACGAACATGACGATGGTGTTCTTCGTGCCGGCGAGCGGCACGTACAAGGTGTGCTACCTCTTTGGGGGGAGCACGAGCGTTAGCAACTGGAGTCCCACGTGTCAGAACATCGATGTCACAGCCCTGTCGCCCACAGGTAGCTACAGCGGGTGCCTTCTTCAGGGCCAGACAATCAACGTGACGTCGAGCGTGGTGACGGCGGTGACCTCGTCCTTCGCGGTGGGTGACAGCTTCCGTTTCATTTCCGGCGCGCAGCCCTGTCTGTATGCCAACGGCAGCACCACGTACTTGGCCACCATTTACATCAACGATGTGCAGCAGACCAGCGCCGGCGTGTCCGTGACGGCGGCGAGCACGGCGTTTACCATACCGTATGTGCTGTTAGGTACCGGGACCAGCTCCGTGCGCCTGTGCTACACCGATACGAGTGGCAATCAGTACGCGGTGCCGCTCGCCTACAGCAGCGCACCAACGCAGTCCGCCTTCACGGTGCAGAGCCGCCAGCCCGCGGCCCTTACGTACGGGCAGTCGCGCGTGCAGCTCGGCCAACGTCTCATGATGAATTTCACGGCTGCGAGCGGCGTGACGCCGGCCTTGGCGCCGTACAGCACGGTGCCCTCGCCGTACGTCCCGGGCCCGACTTTCGATGCGACGACGTTTGACGGCGCGGCGCTGGTGGCGCTGACGAGCTCCACCGCGTACACGGACGGCCGCTGTGCGGCGGCGCGCCGCGGCGGCACGCTCCCGACAAGCTCGCTACTCGGGGTGTACGGTCCGACCACCTACGCGTACACGGTGAGCAACTACGACCCGTCTGTCATCGGCTACTACGTGGGCTGCTACCAGCCGGCGAAGTGCGGCGTGGTGGATATGGGAACCCCCATCTACATTTATAATTATAATCCTTCATCGACGTCCACGGACTCGACAGCGCCGCGGCGCGGCCAGCTGGTGGAGGTGTACTTCACGCGAGATTCGTCCGGGAGCTATCTGGCGCCGGGCGTGGACCGGGGCCTCAAGCAGAGCGGCCTGGATTCCTGCTGGGGCCTGTCGTCGACGGCGGGCACGGTGGTGTCTGGCACGACGGAGAAGACGGAGTTCACGAGTATCCTCTACGCGCAGGCGCCGAGTGTCGCGGCGAACACCACGACGCGCACCTGCTATCTACTGAGTGGCGGCTCGTGGTCCGAGGTGCCGAACGGCGTCGGCGTGGTCATGCCTGCGAACCCGGCGTCCTTCGCCACCACGCCGACGGCGGCGCGGCAGTACCAGCTGAACCTACTCACCTTTACGGGCACCGGCCTCGGCAGCAGCGACTACGTGAAGATCATTGTGGAGTCGCTGAACTGCAGCGCGGACGCGGTGCCGCCGAGCACCTTCACCGCGTACGATTCCTCCAACGCGGCGCAGACGAGCTCGGGCAGCGGGTGGAAGGTCGGCACGGCAAGCAGCAGCACCACCGCCGCGCTCAACTTCAGCTCCACCGCGGCCGGCACGTTCAGCGTGTGTTATCGCCTGTCGGCCGACACGGTGTGGACGCTGGTGTACAGCAGCCTGGTCATCTTGGAGCGGGACCCGCAGTCGGTCACGCTCAGCTCGACGCTGCTGCTGGAAGGTGAGCTCTTCACGATGAACTTCACGGCCAGCACCAGCGGCACATCTGCACTGAGCGTCAGTGACCGCGTCGCGCTCTACTACGGTAACGACGTGAGCTGCGTCGCTCCCGGCGACGTGGATCGCATCCTGACGTCGCCGTCGCAGACCGAGTTTCTGCCGACCAGCATCAGCTTTCGCGCGGACGCCGGGACGCGCGGCAACTACACCCTCTGCTACTTGGTCTCGACGGGCAGCAGCACGTACTCGGCGGTGTGGGGCTTTCCGACCGTGGTGGTGGAGTCGAACCCGTACCGTATGACGGTCTACCCCACAAGCAGTAGTAGCGCCATGTACGCGATGCAGTTGGTCCATTTTGTGTTTTACGGGTGGGGTCTGAACGAGGCCGACATTGTGCGGCTGATCCCCACGTCAGAGACGTACTCCAACGCGTCGTGCCGGACGTACGACTCGAGTGCCCTTTCGTCGTCGCTGTATTACTACGCCATCTACGCGAACGGCACGTACTCGGTGCAGACCTGGTGGGCATCCACAGCGGCCGCGGGCAGCTACTGGGTGTGCTACAAGCTGAAGGGGGGGCAGTACTATCTGATTGGGGATGGGATCAACGTATCGAGCACGGCGGTACCCAGTGACGCGACGACAACGACGACGACGCTCAGCTTTGACAACGGGTTGGGAGTGAACTGGACGTTGGCGGGCAATACGGGGTGTGCCAGCGGCGATATGCTCTACTACAGCAGCACGACGTGTAACGACTTGGAGTACTACGAGCTGCCGAGCGGCACGAGCAGCTTCCCGCTGGGTGCCTCCGACGTGGACTGTTCGTCGACCGCCGCCTTGGCGGTGCGTATCAACGTCACAAACACGAGCCAGACACTCTCGCTGTGTTACTATCATAGCACCGGCGTCGCGGCGAACAGCTCCGTGTCCGTCGTCAAGAACAACTTGATCACCGTGACGCCTGGCACGCCGCCGGTGCTGTCCGACCCCATCTACGTCGACGCGGGCGAGATCTTCTCTTTCAGCTTGGCCGTCCAGTTCGCGGTGACGGACTACCTGGTCTTCACGGAGAGTGCGGCGGACTGCCAAGGCCCCACCGCGCCGACGGACGCCGCCTACTTCACCATGACCACGTACAACGCGGCGTCCGGCAGCACCGTGGTGATGGCGGCGGTGCCGAGCTCCGCGACGTACTATATTTGCTTCACGCAGCGGGTCCTGGGCGTGGTGCTCGCGTCCGCATCGAGCCCGCAGAGCTGGACCATGGACCCCTCCACGCTGTATGCGTCCAGCGCGGCCACGATTCAGCTCTTCTTTCCCACCAACGCCGCGACGCTGAACCAGGGGTCGGGCCTCCTGTGGATGGCGCTTGGGTCCTCCGACACATCGGCGTCCGCGGTGACCATGTCGACTATGGCACACGCGTGCTTGAACGCCAGCGTGACGGTGTACAACCTGACGTACAGCGCGCTGACCGGGCTGTGGACGAGCCCCACCGTGACGGAGAGCGGCCGCTACGCGCTGTGCTTCAGCCCATCCGCGTCGACGGACGCGAGCGTGCACATCTTCGGGCCGGTCAGCTACGCGGGGCCCGTGGCCTACGGCAGCGCCGTGTCGTCCGTGACGTTTCTGTCCGTGCCGACCATCGCCGCGTCCTCGACCGTCCTGCTGACCGGCGGCGGCCTCTCCCAGGACGACTACCTGTTCGCTGTGGGCGTGGAGAACGCGACAGACGTGCCGTCGGACGTGTGCACGAATACGTCGCGGGAGCCGCACGTCAACGCGTCGGCGTCGACGGCGGGGACGGGGCTCAGCTCCATTGAGCGCACGCTGACGTTCACGGAGACAGGGCTGTACGTGCTGTGCTACTTGTCGACCTCCGCATCGAGCGGCGCATCGCCGGAGCTCATCACGAGCACGCCCTTCACGGTCATGCCGAGCATTACGGCGGTGACGGTGGAGAACGGGGTGCAGCTGGTCAACACCAGCATGACACTGGACTTCACCGGCTTCGGGCTGACGGCGGCGGACGCGGCGGCGCTGGTGAGCGTGGCGGGGCTGTCCGCCTCGGAGCTGACGGTGGGCCGCCTGTGTGACGCGTCCAACACCACCTTTGGGCTCGTGGCGAACGTGGCGAGCGCCGGCACGTCCGCCACCTACACGACGACGCCCACGGTAGAGGGGCTGCACATGGTGTGCTACCGCACAGCAGCGGCGACGAGCTCCACGGTGCTCTTGGCGTATCAGTTTAACGTGGGCGTGGAGACGGCTGCCAGTGCGCGCTTTGCGGTGCAGCCGGATGGGTGCGTGGAGCAGCTGGTGTGCGTCGCCCAGCCCATGATCCAGCTCCTCGATGCTCTGAATGCGACCACGTCGTCGCCTTCCGCGACAGTGGCGCTGGCGTTGTACTACGAGAACGGGACGGCTGCCGACAGCGGCCTGCTCCTGGGCGCGACCGCGTACACACAGAGCAGTTACACGAACTTTACGTTTGTCGCGGTTCGCGTGGCGACGACCGGCACCTTCTTGCTGCAGGCAACGGTCACGCTTCGCGGGGGCAGCACCCTCGCCGTGCTCTCGAACCCCTTCACGGTGTTGAACAGCACGGATGACATTGCTGATGTGGCCGCGCTGGTGTGCTCGCCGAGTGGCGTGGTTACGGGCGCGCAGATGCTGCAGTGCACGGTGACGGCATTGACGACCAACTCGCCGGACGGGTACACGGTGTACACGAGTGCGGGCAGCGCGACGGCGTGCGTGGCGGGAGACAAAACCTCCACCGGCATGTACACGTGCACGTTTAACGTGACGACACCGACGAGCACGTCTTCGGGACTGACCAATTACATAACGATTACAATCTCACCGGGGTCGCCGTACGCAGCGTGGCCGGTGGCGAACTCGCCGATGGTGGTATGGCTGGCCACTTTCCCGGAGTCATCCTCCAACATCGGGTGCGCTGCCCCGACGGACTCGAGCCTGCCATCCGCCGCCCTGGTGCGGGCGAGCGCCAATCTGTCCTGCAGCGTGCAGGGCCGCGCAACGGTGGACGGCGTTCTTTCGAACGTTGTGATACTGCCGGCCAACATGCACGTGACGCGCGCCACCAACGGTGACACCGCGAACCGCGTGACGGTCGACCCCGGGTCGACGCCGAGCACGCTCAGCGGTCTGTACAGCTTCAACGTCACCGCTCCTTCGGGGCTCAACCTGTCCGTGTACGGCGAGATCCCGACCGCCGAAGGGGCGACGACGTGGACGGCCATGACGAACAGTCCGGTGAGCTTTGACATCATCTCCTCCCCGACGGCGGCGGCCACGACCACGTCGTGCTCTTCCAACGTGAGCGGGTCGGTGCAATGGTTCGCGCCGCTGGACCCCATGGCGTGCGCGATGGCGGCCGGGGACGCCAGCGGCACGATCAGCGTTGTCGGGTCCGACTTCACCGTTCGGATGCCGCAGGGCGGCAGCGCGACGTCGCCGTCCGGCACCGCGTGGGGCCAGAAGCTGAGCTTCGCCGCCGTGGCGCCGCCGCAGCCTTCGTCGGCGTCGGCGCTCGCGGCCTCCGTGGGGTACCGCAGCGCCCACACGCTCGCGAGCACGTACGACTGGACGTTCGATGTGCAGGTGCTGGATGCGTACACCAGCACCTCGATGAACAGCTTCACGGGCCGGTTGGTGTACGTGACCGGCGCCTCGAGCGGCACGTACACCCGCGGCGAGGCGGCGACCATGACGCTGACGGGGTCCGGCCTGGATACGGCGCACCGCTACGTGCTCAGCAGCAGCGTCAGCTGCGCGGGCGGCGCAGCGACCAGCACGACCGCGAGCGCCGGCGCCGGCACGGGCCAGCTGCAGCTCGCCTTCACCGTCCCGAGCACGACCACCTTCTTCGTCTGCTTCGCCCCCAGCGACGCGACGGTGAGCACGACGCGGCTGCTCGTGAGCAGCGGCTTTGCGACGGCCGCGTCGGGCGGCGCGTGGAGCGGCGGCGACCTCGCGCTGCTGATCCTCGGCGTCATCTTTCTGTTTATCCTGCTCCTGCTGTTGGCGCTGCTGCTGTGGCGCATCATCGCGAGCTACCGCGGGGACGTCCGCACGACCACGGCGACACGGACGACCACGAGCACGACGAACCATCTGCACCACACGACGACGAAGCTGTACGACGTCGCGCCTGTGTACATGCCGCCGCGCGCCAACGACCGCTTTGTGTACGCCGACCCAACGGTGACGCCGCCGCCCGCGCCGCAGCTGAGCGCGCCGGCGGCGGCGACGCCCCCGACGCCGGCGTTGGCGGCGGGCAGCGTCGACAACACGCCGCAGAAGCACACCGACAGCACGTCGGTGCGCATCCGCATCAAGGACCAAGGCGACGTGTCTGCCGGGCAGTCGCCGGCGCCGCTGCCGCCGCCGCCGCTGCTGCCGGGTGCGGGGGCCCCGCCGCTGCCGCCGCCGCCGCCCCCGCTGCTCGCGCAGCCGGCGGCAGACGCGGGCCGGCAGCGCGCGGTGCCGACCGCCGCCTACTCAGACCCCAGCTCGCTGTCGACCAGCCTCCAGACGCTGACGAGCGGCGGCGACCCGATCGAGTACCAGCGGCAGAGGCGCAAGAAGAAGCGCACCCCGCGGCGCAGCCCGTACCCCGACCTGGACAGCATGCCCCCGCCGCCGCCGCCGCCGCTAGGCGAGCTGCCGACCGTCCCGCCGGGCGCGGCCGCGCCGCACCTCGTGGAGACGCCGCGCCCCGCCGCGGTGCCGCCGGTGCCGCTGGCGGCGGTGCCGCGGCAGACAACGCTGGCGCCCTACGAGGAGCTGCGCGGCGCCAGTCCCATGCACGGCGTGCCGGCCGCCACAAACGTGCTCGCGCGGCCGCGCACCGGCACGTCCTCCGCGTCCGACAGCGTGGTGGGTGGCGCGCGCGGCCGCCGGCGCCGCTCTTCGCAGAACCCGCACAGCAGCGTTGGCGGCGTGGCGCCACAGAGCCAGACCATCGGGCTGCCGCCGGTTGCGTCCGGCAGTGCGGATATGGGGTCCGGTCATTTGCTCGACACACGCGACGGCACCGTCTCTCGCGTGGTAGGCCATACGTCAAAGCCCATGGTCAGCTCTCGGGCGTCCAGCGCACGATAGCGGCGGGCGGCAGAGCTAATAGGTGCGTGAAGAGTCATCATAATAACAACTGAGACCATCATAATAATAATAAAAAAATGCTAATGACACGTGATTTCGTAAACAAAAGAAAAAAGTGAAGCACTACTACAAGCATGTGTGTTTATCCCCCAACACATGTATTGTTTTTTTTTTTTTCAGTGTGTACGCAAAATATAAAAGCAATAAAGAATCATAAATGATCCATCCCTAATACACATTGTAAAGATACTTATTTTTGTTTGCTAAAAAAAAACCTTTCTTGCTACCCAACAACACCAACATCCTTTTGTTAATCACACACGTGTATATATCTGGAGAGAATATAAAAAAAAGTTGTGCCTTGTTTATTATAGCCATAGAGATTTGTTGCAAGACCATGTTCATTTTGTGATTTCGCATATAAGGTTAGATTTTTCCCCCTACTTTTTTTGACTTTCATTTCGTTCAATTCTTTTTGTCGCAAACAGATTCAAAAGCGAGCGATGCTCACGCACAACCATGCCATCCTTATTTGTGTATGATGCGTACATGCATGTTGTTCATCGTTTTCGATGCTGCTGGTAGTACCACTACGTGTACTCTCCATCATAATCTCTCTTCCTCTTTCCTTTCATACGCACTCTTTTTTTTTTTTCTTCCTTTTGAACCCCTCGCAAAGGTATCCTTTTTTGCTCTTTCTCTGCCTCTTCCCCCTCTTTCACAGATGAAGCTTGACGACCTCATTTATCTGGAGCACGCCGCCGTGTTCGGCTCTGGTGCCTTCGGCACATCTCTGGCGACCGTTCTCGCGCGCAAGTGCAAAACCGTCTCCGTATGGCACATGAACGAGGCGGAGGCCAAGCGAATCAACGACGCCCGGGAGAACGTCCTTTTCTTGAAGGGACCCAAACTGCCCCCAAACATCACCTTTACGTCTGACGTCGCCGCGACGTACAAGAATGCGGGTATCATTCTCTTCATTATCCCCACGCAGTTCCTGCGAGGGTTTCTCAAGCAGCACGGCGCCGCCATTTTTGAGTTTCTGAAGAAGGCGCACGTCCCGGTGCTGGTGTGCTCGAAGGGCATCGAGAAGTCCACCTTGAAGTTCCCCGCGCAGATTGTCGGCGAGTTCTTTCCGCAGTACCGTCTGTCCGTGCTCGCAGGCCCCAGCTTTGCCATCGAGGTAGCGGAGGGCAAGCTGACGAACGTCGCCGTGGCGTCGGAGAACATCGCGGAGGCGCGCCGCGTCATGCTGATCATGAGCACCAAGGACCGCATGTTCCGCTGCTGGGCGACGACCGACACGATCGGCTGCGAAGTCGCAAGCGCCATGAAGAACGTCCTGGCCATCGCGTCGGGCATCTCCAAAGGGCTCGGCAACGGTTACAACGCCCGCGCCGCGCTCATCTCGCGCGGGCTGCTCGAGATCCGCGACCTGACGCGCGCCCTTGGCGGCAATGGCGAGGCCGTCTTCGGCCTCGCCGGGCTGGGCGACCTCATGCTGACGTGCTCGTCCGAGCTCTCCCGCAACTTCTCCGTGGGCCAGAAGCTGGGGCAGGGCATCACCATCGCGGAGATTATGAAGACGCAAAAGGCGGTCGCGGAGGGCGTGGCCACGGCAGAGCCCCTCTACCGTCTCGCGAAGCAACATAACGTCAAACTCCGCTTTTGCAAGGAGGTGTACAGCATTCTGTACCAGAACAAGAATCCCCGTGATGCGTTTCGAGCGGCTTCCAAGGGGAAGCTAACGGACGAGGGACTTCCGCCTCTATTCCCTGCTAAATTGTAGGCGTCTGCATGCTAGTACATGTACGTATACACACATACACACTAAGTATATACAAGACAATCCCTTTCAACTTTTTATTGTCACCATTGCTTTTCTTGACGATTATGGGAAAAAAAAAAAACACCCCATAAAAACAAAATACAGTAACACTAACAGTGAACTCTGTACAAACTATAAACGGACAAATAATAAAAAAAAAGAATAACAACACCAACTGCAAAAAAAAAGTTGGCATTTTCTCTTTCTGTGCTTTTTTTTTCTTTCGCGCCTTTGATCAATTAAAAAAAGAAAATGATAATACGTTTTCCGAACAAGAGAAATGACAAAAACAGGACCAACGGTAGAAGAAGGCGAGAGCCGGCTATACACACACCGTGTGAAGTGCGTGCATCTGGAGGAAGGGTATTCTGCTATCGCTCGCGGAAACATGCATTTTCTTCTCTGCACTTCCGCTCTTCCTCTCCCACGGCGCCGCCACGACGCGAGGCCCTGTGAAGAATTGTATGCGCGAAATGCAAATCTTGTGCACGCGACACGGAAAGGATGCTGCTCTCTCCGAAAGGATGTACAACTCCGTTTGCTAGCATATCTTATACCCACATGAACTAAAATGGCATTTCCAAGAGCCATTGTCTGCGGTAACAGGCCAATTCTTCCATAACGGTCAAAATGCTTTCCCGACGTCAGTAGTGTGCTTGATCTAAACCAGATGCGGATTGCTTTCCCCCCCCTCTCTCTCTTCTCTTTTTGTTTTCTTTCCTTTTCACTCTGGACGTAGTTGAACGTGTATTAAACTGTTATTGTATGCTAAGTCTGGCGTGAGGGGATGAAGCTGGTTCCTCCCAATTTTGGCTACGTAGAGGAGAAAATATTCCGTTGCGGGTCTCCAGAGCTGAGGCACTTTAGCTTCTTATCGTCGCTTTGCCTCAAGACGTGTATTTTGCTAACAGATACATACGACGAGGCGTTTGTGCGGTGGTTGCAAGAAAACAACGTTCTTACTCTTTCACCGCTGAACATCGGCGGCGCTGCGGGTGGCGTCATGGACGCTAAGGCGGAGCAGCAGCCATATGTAGTCGCCCCTGATTCTGCGGCGCCGACGAACCCGTCGTTTGGCGACGATGGCGCCGCGGCGGCGGACGGGGCCGGCCACCCTCTGAGTGATCGGGCGGCGCGCGGGCTCTCGGATGGCACCTCCTCTGGCCCCAGGATGGATGAGGCGGACCGCGGCGACGCGAACCGCTTCTCCAACGTGGCGCGCTTCCTGCAGGAGAACACGCTGGACCGCACGGCGCAGGTGTGCTCGCCGCTCTCACTGATTGGGCAGGTGTTTAGCGCCTCGGCAAACCCTTTTGGCTCCGGCCAGACGTACCGCCACCGCGGCGTGATGACACTCTCGGAGCCCGTGGTCGTGGGCATCCTGCACCTCCTCTTGGACCCCAAGTACTACCCGCTGCTCATCACGTGCCCCATGGGCCGTTATCGCACCGGCATTGTGTGCGGCTGCCTGCGCAAGATCCAGGGATGGAATCTCCTGGCCATCCTGGAAGAGTACCGTCGTTTCGCAGGCAACAAGAGCCGGGCAGAAAATGAAGAGTTCATTGAACTGTTTGATAAGGATCTTGTCAGTCTAGAGCTGGAGGGAGGCCGACGACCGACCATTTTGTATCCCATGTAGTTACCTCCCCTGTGCAGCCGTTCTTCGGCTCAAGTGAGAGCGTTAGACAACTATTTCACCTTTGTCTTTGTCCGACCCCCTTCTTGCTTGCACTGTTCATCCACAACTGTTCTTTCAACCCCTCTTCCTTTATCACTATCTGTTTTGTCTTTTGTATTATTGGAGTGAGAGTGTGATATTTTTAGTAAAACAGACGCACCAGCAGTTTTTTCCCTTCTCTTGTCCACACCGATGGAGTACTTTAGAATAGTGGATGTAAACAGCTTGCGCTACAAGCCGTACACATCCGTATTCAGCGAGCTGGTGGTGTTCCTTGCCTTAGGGCTCCTGGTTGCACTAGTTGCTAAAATTGGCGTTCCGTGGTTTCTAGAGGCTAAGCCAACAAAGCCCACTGCTGTGGGCGTGCAGCCGAGCGCCACGCCGGCTGAGAGCCCTCGCGTCGAAGCGGCGATGCAACCACTGCAGCCGACAAAGGGACCTTCAACAGAGGCGGAGGATGCGGCACCCCCGGGCCTCGATGAGGCCCTTGACATGTTTTTTGATGATGAGAGTATCCTACAGGAAGCCCTCCTCGATACGGAGGGCGGTGCCACTGCTACCGAGGATAAGGGAAAGAGGGAACAGAAGATGGACACTACTCAGCGGGACTTGGCCCGCAGAATGATGAAGTCGTATCAGAAAAAGTGATAACCATAACACTAAGTATGAATTGCTACACATACATACACACATCTAACATAACTCATACATGCAGAACACATGTATTAAAAGAATGAATGTATACCTATACACATCTTAATCTGATGTTTATGACCATTCATCATCTCTTTTTTTTTCTAGTGGACTCGCGTTGCACATTCTCTCTTTTCCTCTCCCTCTTTTCGTCTTCTAGCAACTTTGACTTTTAAGTATCTGGTTACACTTCTTTAGAGAGTCCGCTTCTCTTTCCTCCCCTCTTTTTATTCCTTTCCTTCTGGATCCGTGAATTTATTATTCTTTGAATTATAGTCCACTGCTCCTGCAATTGAACAAGGTCGGGCATCATGTTTGATGCTTTCGCTTGTAACCTATGGATCTGCGCCGCGCCTTGATAGACACAACAATACTTTCACTAGCATGGAAATACTATCTTTTCTTTGTACTATTTCACTTTGACAGTATACAGTTGCCATTTTTTTTATGTTAAATTCTTGTAAATATATCATCGCGCAAAACAGTGCCGTGGTTCGCCTCTCCAACATCAAGACCACCGGAGGCCAAGCGTTTCTTAAAGCCATATCGACTGTGTCGGTCAGGGCTTCTTCGGGAGCTAATCTTATCATGTACAGCATATCGACGGATGCTAACTTACTGGATTTCAGCACTGCTATACCGCAAATCGCGGGTCTCAGCTACTTCTCTCTCATGCACATCAACGTTGTCTCAATGCAGACCGGCACAACCACCTTCCCCACCATATCCGCCACCAGCAATGTTGTGTGGATGGGGAACATCACCGTGGGCAACACCCTTTTGTCGTCCGTGACAGAGCTGACATCGAGGCCTCTTACCACCAACTACTTTTTGGACGCGTACGGCATGGTCAGTGAAATCTCGTCGAGTGCTGGCATTGCGGATGCGGTTGGTAATGCCTCTTCCGCGCTCTGCGTGCGGCCCGGCTGGAGTAACTCTTCGTGGGAGGAGTTTGACGGCTGGAAACGCGCCCAGTGCAACTGCAAAAGTGGTACCTATGGCCCTTACTGCATGCCGATCCCCGACCCTGTCTCGTCCTATGTGAGCTACGACCCCACGAAAAGGAGCACGAGCAGCGGCGCGGCGAAAGCAGTGGCGGGAGCAGCAATGTTTTAATCGGTATCATCGTGGGTTCCGTTTGCGGCGGACTTTTTCTGCTGATTGTTGTGCTGAGCATTGTGTGCTGCTGCTGCTGCTGCCGAAAAAAGAAGCAACAGCAGCCTCAGATTGTTCTTGCACCGGAAGGGTACGGCAGCATGTACGGTGGCAGCCAGATGGGCTCTAAGGCTGGCTCCATATACAGCCGGAAGAACTCACGTACGTGAAGCACCAACGTTTTTCATCCACTGTAAGTGGAGAAGCATGTGCATCTGTGCTCTGTCATGAGTTCATTTTAGTGTACACTAATGATAATTCCTTTTTTCTATTGGTATGACGTCGCGAAAAAGTTCCAGTATGCTTAGCTTCAAGTAAACTAGCACATGCCCATTAGGTGTTCGAACGTGCACTAATGCGGTGCGTCCTGTGTCGGTTGGAAGATGGAAATACTGTTACAAGTATTGAAAATGTTTTTTTCTTAATGACGAGATACGTTTTTATTATCGCTTTTCAAACTAGTAGCATGCGTTTTCTATTTTTATTCATTTCGTGTTTTACTTGGTTATCCATTCATTGTTTCGCCCTTTTTTTAATTACCACATCATATAGTCGAAAAAATGATTGGAGTATTACGTGTTCTTTTGAACAACCTCTCCCACCAAGTGAAAACGAAGAGAATAAAAAAAAATAGTAAACAAGTTGATTCTTAATTAGTATTATTTTGTATGAAATTCTTTCATCTGTGAAATTGAAGATTCTACGTGTTTTAGCGCAGCGTTCTTGCTCTCTGTCGTTCGTAGGGCGATACGTCCGGAGGGCCTGGG